>VXBB01010194.1:637760-734650 GCA_013399915.1 Illadopsis cleaveri | reverse complement strand
CCTCGTGCTGCCCGCGGGCGCGGCACGTGCGCGGCCCGGAGACACCCGCGGCGGTGCCGGGGCTGAGGGGGCCGCTGGCGCCGGGCTGGGAACTGGGACAGGGCGGGAAGAACTCTTTGTCAAACGGTGAATAAAAAGAGCAGGAGGCTGGGATTTGGAGGCACAGCCCTTAGGAAGACCTCTTAGGTTCCTTACGCGGAATTGTTAACATCATTTCTTTTTAGAATTCGGTTTTACATTAAAAGCCTGGTTTCATAATTTTGTTTTCATCCGCAACTGAAGTGCGTAAGATGCGTTTGTTTAGCAAACAGAAACAGTGGAGTCTGGCAGAGCCCCAGCCAGCTGGGCGAACCCTGTGGCGACAGACGGCTGAGTGTGGGCACGGGGACAAGAGGTATCACAGCACGGAGCTGCCAGGGTGTGTTCTGGAGTTTTGATACGGCAGAAAAAGAAGACCCCAATTTTGAATTCATTTAACAACATTAGCCCTTCAGGATGGGGGTCAGATTGTCCATTAGGAGACCAAATTTGAAAGCTAATCCTTTTACATCAAGACTTCTGTCTGTTCAACTTCCTTTGTGTTTACTATAACGTGTCAGTCTAACTTGGGCACAAATGCTGCGTTGATTTAAAGATTGCTGAGATTCCAAAGCTTACATCTTTTTTATTACTCTAGCTCTGTACCTCTGCTGTCTTCCAAATTACGAAAAAAGATAACATTTCAGTAATCCCATGAATAAGATTTTGGATTTCTCCCCCACATATGCGCTTCCCTAGTGATACTAATTCAGTGAATAATGTCTCAGATAAGTAAAATCATGTTTTAAGAGATTCCTTGGTGACAAAGTTTTCTGTACCTCTCACTGTACAAACAGCTATTGTCTCCTGTCATTAAGGGACTTTCCCTATTATGATTTCCCTCTCCTCATTAGATACAAGAGGACTCTGATTGGCTCCCTTGTAGGCACAGTTCTCGGCAAAAGCACAATGCATACTGGAAATCCTCTGTATTGTTTGCAAAGAGCAACTCATAATCCCTTTGGAAATCTCTTCCTAAAAACATCTCTTTCTTTCTCTTTTTTTTTTTTTCTCCCGAGGCTAAAGAATGATCTCAGCTCATGCTAACTCCATTCCATTAAGAATAGTTTCTGGATGTTTGCCATGGACTGTCTCTAGATGGTCATTTTATGGGGCCCCTCTTTTAGTGTGTTTTGAATCAAACTGGAAAATCTAAAAATACAGCGCATAATCTGCAGTGTCTAGCCTCTTTTAATAGTTTACAATGAAGGCACTTTGATTATAACCAGATTAATTGGATACTGGAGCAGGTATATTATTTCAAAAAATTAGTAATCATAGAAACCATTGTAGTCCTTTTCATCCCTGACAGGAGTACATTATAAAACAAATAACCACTGATTTTATTTTTTAAAATTATAAATGATCTGCAGTTCAAAAGGCCAGGAATACTATTCAAATCAAAAACAATAGCTTGAACTTCATGAGTAGCTGTTGGAAGATAATAAGCCACTAAGGGTTTTTTAGTATTGTTTATGCATTGAATTTTCTTGTTGCTGCTAAAAGTTTGTATTTCACATAGAGTGTGAAGAATTCTTATTGACTTTATTGGAAACTGAAACCATCCACTACCTCAGGGAACTAGACCTCACTTTCTGGCCTGTAATGAATGTAAGCACTTCCAGACCTGAGGTAGAAAAATTTAAATACCAGGTTTGCACCATTTAAATTTTTGTGTTTGCTATGCAAATCAGTAGTTTGACTTTTCTATTTAAGCTCAGCTGAGGTTGGCAAAAGGATTCTGAATCAGGCCTGTCACTTCAGAGACAATTTAGAGATCCACAGCTTGGAGGCACCTTTGAAGGACGTGATTTCCACAAGTGTTGGGCCTCACCTGTGTTCCAAGCAGATGCTCTGCCAGTTGATTCCAGCTGGGTGCTCAGAATCATTAGTCACCTTTGAACATGAAAGGCTGTTAAAGCAGGAAATCCAGTTTACTCCCACTTGTCAGCTGGGGAACAGGACCAAACCACCTCGAACTTGGATTCACCAACACAAGCGTATGTGGACAGAGCCATTTGGGCAGTGGTCAGTGAATCTCAGCAGCTTCATCTTGGGAATCCATGCAGTTCCCCTGTCCTCTCAGTCTTGCTTTGTGTGGAAAGAGGAGGAAAGACAAGGAGCCTAGGATGAGCCCATCGATTCTTTAGGGATCAGGCCCTCTGTGTGAGCAGGGGGAAGGTCTTTTGGCCAGGAGTGTTTTCCCACCAATGTACTGCAGGAGCTGCTGGCCAGCAGTGCTCAAGCAGCCCAGCTTTGGAGGAGAAGGGCAGGCAGGAGCAGGGAGCATAGGATGCAAGCTGTGATAACCAGACCAAAGATTTCAACAGCTTGTTTGAACGGTCCAGACCAAACTTTCTCCAGCTCAGCCTCAGCTCTGGGTTTCCCCTAAGCTCATTCCTTTGGGCACAGCACTAGGTAATTAATATATTTCTCATTTGGCAACTGCTTCCCACCTTGCTGGTTTGAAGAAAGATGAGAAAACAAAAGACCTGCACACTTATGTATAGCAGCAATCCCAAGTTTCTTATGTGCTTAGCACAAGTATGGGAGAGATGGGCAAGGGGACAAGAGACTCCATCTCAGATCAGCCTGTCTTACAAAAAAAAATAAATCTTACAGTGTGTTCTGTAAAATCCCAGCTATTTTAAAACCCAGTGACCTTAAAAAGCATTGTAGGTAGTGAGAACCACAGTTATCTGGATCTTCATTATAAGAAGCAGGTTTATCTTGAGATGTTGCAGTTTGTAGGTGGTGTAAATCACACATTCTAGTAGTAGGTACTGTGATACAACCCTGCTGGAATTTCATAAGCACAGGATGTACAGTGTGGTTCAACCACGTGTCTAGGAAAGCAAATAAACAGGCACTTGCCCACAGAACATCTCTTAGATCTGAACTGCGGTGTATGTGCCAACAAAAGTTATCGCTTAAGCTGTTAGCCAGCCAGCTCAATGTCAGAAGTGTCTGCTCTTTGAAATGGATGCTGATGTTCAACACAGCTCAGAGAACTTGCAACATTGTCTGAAGGATGACAAGGAAAAAGAAAAAGCTAGTTAGCAGTCTGCCGCAGGAGCATTGTTAAATAGTTTTTGCTCGTGCATCATAGTCTCAAAGAAGTTGGTAGAGCAAAGAAAAAATCTGAATCTGTGTCTTAATGTAGGCTCAGGTGTAAGTATACCTTGCTGTGGGAGTCCCCAGAGGCTACAGTCAAACTTGGGCCTCGCTATGGTGTTGCCTTGAAAGCAAGTACAGTCCCTTCCCAGAGTGCTCTTTTAGTGTAAAGACAAGAAGCAGGGAGTATAGGAAATATTAGAAAGGAAGAGGGGGAGGGAAGATGTGGTTAACAGTAATAACATCATGTGGTAATATAGGTTAACAGTGTGAACAGCTTGATGATTGACTTCTATAACCCCTTATTTTTAAATACTTGTCTAGAACAGCCTGTTAAGACACTTTGCATTGTATTAAATTTTGCTCCTCACCTTACTCCAGAATAGTATCTTCACTTATTTTCCACTGGGTGAAATTTTTTGTCAGTTTTCATGTAAACTACCCATTATCCTTCAGTTTTACCGGGCTCTTCAAAGAGCCCACCTCTGAACCTCTCTTACACAGCATTTCTCCACTCGTGCACACAATGCCTGTCCACCAGTTAAGTGTGGCACCAGGTTATTCCCTTAGCCCTGCTCACTATACCCAGCCCTCTGCAGTGATGGCTGGTGCCATCAGCCCTCTCATCCTCAGGGTGCCTCTGCAGGTACCACCAGACTTCAGTGAATCATCCAGAGGCTAAAATGCCCTGGGGGCACACACCAGGTAGTGCCAGCCCCCTGCACCCCAGCATTCACAGGCAGCAGGAGAGCAGGAGTTCCTCAGGCCCTGCCTTGGTGCTGCCAGCATCATGGCTGCTGTGCTGCCCTGACCAGCTGCCATGGCTAATGTGTGCATGCACCAAACCAGTTCTAAGATCAAACCACAGGATGCAGGACTACAAAGTCATTCATTACAAGGAGTACAGCAGGACAAACTGTAAAAACCTCCATGTTTCCAAAACGTACAGGAGAAGATACAGCTTCTTTTGAGTCTCTCTGATCTCTGTAGGACTGACTCTGAGCTGAAGACACCTAAGGAAGTTATTTGCATCCTACTGAAATCAAAAAAACGGGGGAGATTGAACTAGTTGATTAGACAGTGAATCATCACAAATAATTAACAAAGCAAAAGGAACATTTAAAGATTATACAACTCCAGATGTTTTATTGATTTTAGTCATATACAAATACAAATTGATTTTGTAATGCTACAGTTCTGAATTGGTGTGAATACAGATCTCTTTCTGCAGGAGAACATTAAAAACAATTTAACATTTTAATACAGAGGTGTGTGGGAACCGAACTGGCTGGGATGAGTAGTGGTTTAGGCTCAGTGGCTTATGCAGAAGGCTTCAACCTGAGACCATGGGAGGTGGGATACTGAAAGGATGGAAGTTAGTGTGCTAATAGAATAATTCCATAATAGGCCATGTTTCCAGTTCTGGTTCTCAGTTGGTTCAGGACCTGTCACATTTAAGGTCATGTTCCTGTTCCGCATTCAGGATTGGACCCCTGCCCTCAGATACCCCTATATATTGTTAAGTTCACTATGCCCCTGGGTCTCTGGATGTTGCCCCTCAGATCATGCAGTTTCTGAGGTTTGTTATTTTCTCTCTTAACGTTCTTTATTTCTCAGGCAGCTCCATCATTCCCACCCCTTTATTTTTGTCGCGCTCACCTGGCCGGATTTGACTCGGGTTACCGTGAGCCGGACTGTGACAGTGGTGCTGTTGCAGTTCTGTTGTTTTCCTGATGTATATTAATTCACTATCTACACTCACACCCAAGCCTATAATTTAGTGACTGAACTAGAGCTGATTTTTTTCAGTTTGTCTGGTCTCTCATTCATTAGGCTCTTGGAGAAAATATATGCTGACAGACTTCACCTCTACCTGTAAGTAAAGTGTGTTTTTTGAAAAACAGAATGAAAACTTATTTGATTCAACAAAACACAAGAGAAATACACACTCTTAATTATACATATTTTTCTTTACTTACAGGGAATATGTAACAGAGCAATGCTTAAGGAAATTTCAGACTAACTCTAACAAGGTACAAAAAAAGAATTTGTCAGCCTACTATAAAAGAAAACCACAATCTGCACATGACCTCTTGATAAAACTATCACTAAAAACCCATCTGCCATTGTAAACCATCCCATTTTACTCTGTATTAGAAAAGTCTTTGTCCCAGCGATGACCATACACTATGTCAAATAGGAGGAAATATGGACAGAAATCCTTAACCTATAATTCTACATATCAATATGTGCACACTGGAATTCTGTCTATGGCTAGAAAGAGAAGTTACCAAATTAATTCATTCACAAGTGTAAAGCTGGATACCATATAAATGCTCTTTGGAGAATTTAGTGACAGGTAAGCCTCATTCTGGTCTTATATAGACAAGTTAAACTAATTTTATGTGTTTAGTAGCTTACAGAGTGTCCTTGGCCATGGGCTATAAATATAATGCTTGGTTTGGCACTGTTTATTTAAATCATTGAGGAAGTTATACAGTCTTGAAACAGAAGACAGTCAAAAGGCATCACCAAAGAAAATGTAATCCTAAAAAATAGTTAACTTGTAATACTGCCATGTTGATATCTATTTGGGTTACAAAATTCTTGTTGTTATGGACTTAATCTATCTTTCATACTACTACTATTTTGCTGTTCCACAGACCATTTTCCATAATCCTCTTCCTGAAAATAGATGGACTATTTCTGGCCAGAATTATTGAAAAGAAATTTCATACAAATTGCCTGAGAATACTGTTCAGATCCAGAGTGGCTGACACCTTTTGAATTTTTGCCTCTTAGGAAATTACACACGACCTTTTAATGCTGAAGTTCATTAGTGCTTGGATATCATATTGATGAGCATCTTATAAATGAGTGGATGAACAGATAAGTCATAACTAAGGTAATGAGCTTGTAGCTGTTATGGAGGTAACTGAAGACATGTCATGGATGATAATTACTTAAAGAATGTCTCTATAATTTTATTTGTGGTCATTCTTGGTTCAGGATTCACTCTCCCTTCTGTAATTTGAACAAGTGATGTTTCATTTTTAATGTTCTAGACAGCCGTATCTTTTTCTAGAAATGCAGATATCCAGACATTCTTATTACTCAGGGTTTCATTATCAGTTTGTTTTTCTCCGCATTACTGGCACTGACCTTGCCAAGAGCTAAGCACATGCATAATTTTACTGGTGCGATTAGACTCATTAAAACTAATGGGATTAGTCAAGAAAGTAAAGCTACTTCTGTTTAAATGTTTGTTGTTTGAGGTAGTGCTGCTAGAATCAAGATGAGGAAAGTCTGGAAGGAATTCAAACTGAACAATCATTTTCATTACATGTCAGACAAGGAGAAATTCAAAGATTTTTCTCTTGACCCAACCCTGATGCATGATGAACCCAAGGTGGTTTTACACTGGAGGTGAGCAGGGATTTCCTAACATTGGGTTTTCTTCAAAAGATGGGGGCTTGTAAAGAATTAAGCTGGTCTCAGCAAAGTTTACAAGGTCATTTCTTAAGTCTATGGTGAAATTTCTAAATTAAAGATAATGAGACATCTCAGCCACCAGCCCAGCAACAGAGGCTGAGTATAACCTGATAGCAGTGTTGTGATGCTGTGCCCTGAGAGACTCTGGGTCCCCCCAGGAATATTTCATTAATGTGGGGAGATTAAGGGAGGTAAACCCAGAAGAGGTTTCCTCTTTCTGCACGGAAATAGGGAGATTGCACTGATTTAGACAACATTTCCTCTCGCAGAGGAATGGTCTTATAGTTAGAACATGGGCTTATAGCTTGGGGGTCTTGTGTATAAAATCCCCAAGAGGTGTTTTATGCCAGTATAAAGTGGAGAAAAAGTCTAAAAGATTCCTTGCTATTACTCCTACCCTGCCTTTGTTCCTCATTTCGAGTGCTGCAAGTCTGCTGTTTTTTGACCTGCCAGCTGAAAGCCTCCCAGAAGCACTATAGCAGCCAGAAATACAATGTTTAGAGTGCACCTGGTTTTCAGTCTCTTTCTTTGACAGCCATCTCAGCTAGGGCTTGAGAGGGGAGGAGCATGGAGCAGTTGCTCCATCCATACCAAGGAACTTCCCTTCTGGACCATCAGGACAATTTTCTGGAGACTGGTAACACAGGCCAGACATAAAGTGGGTGATTATTAACTCCATCATGCTCTAATTTGTCATTTCTGACCTCTGATGAGCTGCCTTGTATCAGTGAGTTGTAAAAAAATCTGGCCTCTTACAGAATCAAATGCAAACTGCTCTGCTATAATTTTGAAGCAGTAAATCTCCCATGGCCTTGGAGAAAACATCACTTGTGAGCTTTCACCCATTTTATATCTTCCTTTCAAAACAAACTCTTATTTTGGTCTCTGATAAATACAAATGACAAGTAAAATTTAAGCTACAGAAAGGCTATTTGTAGTCTAAAAGTTAAAATTCTTAATTAATACTGACTCCTGTACCCTTGTCTTTATCTGTGCAGAGGTTAAAAACCAGCAAGTCTATCACTGCAAAGTCTAATATCAAGGGTGGTAGATATATTTAACTATTACTCACTTTTGTCTAGGAAAGCAAATGATCTATGCTGCAGTGCTCACAATTTTATTAACATTGGAAAGAGCCATGTGGTGTTCATACAGTGTTTAATCTCTATGGAGTCTCAGAGCCCAAGGTTTTCTGATTACTGGCAGAGGAGAAGGACTGGAGTGACAGTTAGGGGTGCGCTGGTCCCTACTGTATATACAGCTGTTGCTGCACAGGGGAGGGAAACGCAGGGTCTGGCTGTCTGTTCCAAACAAAAAGAAATGGCACATGCTATTACTTCCAGATCATTGCAGTCCCTGCACCACCATCTGCTGGGGGTCAGAGCAGTTGTCCGGGTCGGCGTCAGTCATGCACAAACTCAATGCCTTCCACCGAGCTGTGCCCAGCAGTACATATTTACAAGAACAATAATGCGAACCTGCTCCCTGGACACAGGCACCACAATGCTCCATCACACTGGGAACAAAGGGGCACAACGAAAGATGATATGCATTACAAAGGAGGTTCTCGGGGATCACGGCTTTGTGATTTCAGGCCGTAACACAAATTGGAGGGAAGAAAAACTGTCACCAATAAGCCCAGACCTAGTGATCATTGTATTTGTAATTGACGCAGCACTGCTGAAAGGGTGCCTGGGTCTCTGTGTTTCCCCTTTTCCTATGGTCAAAGTCTTCTAGAGAAAACAGTTAAATGGAAAAAGCTGTGATGATAAATATTGAAAACTTGGATATGTTATTCTGTAACAGCAGCAAGATAATCTGCCACTTACCCCAGCTTGTCCATACAGATCTCTTTTTCTGGGGCTTATGCCATGTGCTGGAGCGAGACGTGGAGTGCCCTGACTGACGTAAACTGAACAGTTCCTGGAAATCGGATGAGTACAACTGTGTCACTGTGATGTTGAAACCAAATGAGCAGTTTTAGCATCTCTTCGGCCTAACAACAGCTAGTGAGTAATTCATTTCTCCTGCTAAAAACGGCTGCTTCACCACCACTGGAGTGACACATCAGGCGTTACTGTTGGGTGCTGCAAACCTTGCACTGAGCGCTGTCCTGCACCCTTGGCTGAACACACACGTACAGGCATGACACCCTTGGGGCCTAGAGCTCGAGGTGGCTTTGCTGGCACAGAGGTAAAAAGCACAACTCTTTTTTTTAGGTCTGGGCTAGCTTGCTGCAGAGCTACATCCACTGTTTTGGTGCTGCATCAAAATGGAAGCAGGGGAGTAATGGAGCTCAGTGCAGAGGCGTCTGCATTCAGCTGAGTTTATCAGTTTGGTCTCAGCATCAGCACTGTTAAAACAGGCAGCAGTGCCAGCATGGGGTGAGAGAAGTAGGCAGCAGTTCTGGAAAGCTATGAAAAGGGCAGGTGGAGCTGCACCCAGAACATTTTTCAAGTGAGGCTCATTGCCAAATAATTAGAAACTATGCTGTGCGAGCAAAAACACACGAAGGACTGCTGTAGTTGCTGCCTCACATAGCTACAGTGTCTGTCACAGCACTACCACATACATAATCTTTGACATTTCATCTGATAATTAGTGGTTTTGGCACAAGTAAGCACACTCTTGTTAGGTCCTATCCTCAGTTGCTTTTTACTAAGCATCACTCATCATTTTTGCATAAAACCTCTCCAGTCCATGTTTGACAGCCTTCTTGGATGGTTTGCTTGAAACATTAGATGGAAGAGGAGACCTCCAGGTAGCTGCACACACATGTCTTCCAGACTCCACCTTCCCGGCCTCACTGGCACCAGGACACTCCAGCTGCTGGAGCCGCAGAGCTGGTTCTGGAGCCTGCGAGGGCATGCAGAGCAGCCTTTGCTTGTTTCCTTGCAGAACCTCACCAGCTCAGTTACATATTTGTACTTGAAGGACACTTTGCCTGAGCCATTCCACACCAAGCTGAACTGCACAGGTTTGTACTGCAGTTAGGCAGGCTTTCAGCAGTGAGTCAGAACTTTTAAAAAATACTTTTTTTTTACCATTTGGTCCTGTTGAACTGTGTTTGAAGTAAAAGTTGCAGAAGAGTAGTCAATGTATAGCTTAGATGGATTTACATAATAAAATATATGCAAAGTGTAAATAATTTTGTATCTCTAATTTTGGGGAGGAAAAGGCAGGGGTTGGGAAGCTGAAAGAGTGGCTCTGTGAGGATATTAGTTACAAAATGAAAGGACGGAAAGCCTTCAACCTGTAGGTAATTGATGTACATATGCTCCAAATGTGTGGGGACTGAAAATCATGTCCATTAGCAGTCCAATAGAAGTGATTGTCCTGTATGTCTAGTCCACCATAGAAAGGTCCTACATTGTGGAAATCATCTCATTTCAGTGTGCCTGCTTGCACCCGTGCTGGAGTCTTTATTCTTAGATTAGTGTGGGGAATAGACTGTGTTTCCCAGTCATCCTTCTGGACACAGTTTGGGGAGATGAGCTGCTGGAAAAATCTAGCCCAGAATAGCAGTTTAACTTTTTATATTGATTCTTTTATTTTGTTAACATTACCCTTTATCTCCGAGGTTGTAGACATGTTTTTATAAAAAGTAGTTCTGCGTGTTGCCACATCTCTGGGCAACATAAATTCAGCCCAGATAAGGCACAGCATGTTGAGTCACACAGAACAGAGAATGTATACACATCATGGCTCTTCATGCCAGCTTTATTCTTTATGCTGCATCAATGACAACTATGGGAGAAAAAGTGATGTTTGATCAAACTCAAATTGCACAGAGGGAAGGTTTGGCCTTTTTGAACAAATTTAATCTTTTAGCTTCAGCTGTGCCAATCAAATACATTCCATCAAGAGACAGTGATGGTTTTGATCTGGGATTTACTGTTGTAACTTTGGATTTACTGCCTGGTGGAGTCTTGGCCTGATTTTTACCCCCACACCACTTATGTGCTGTTTCTTAACACATCTTCCTTGAACTCATTTTCAAATCCACTAACCTGTCTTCTTCCTACCTGTTCTCTGAATTCCATCTGCAGTAACGTCTGCCAGTTTCTAATGTGTAATGGGCAGATAAATGACCATTAGGAAATAATGGATTCATAAAACACAATTATGATTTTTTATGAAAGCACTGCTTTAGTGATTTACAGCTGGCCTAGGACATATATATGGTCATCATGGACTTTTGTTGCTTTTGTACTGCATCCTTTCTCGCTGCTTACTCTGCCCACTTACAGATTGTATTTTAGCCCCTTGAATTTACCTGATTGAAGAAGTCTTTGCAGTGGCATTTGCTAAGCATGATATAGGAGATTCCTCAAACATATTGGAGATACTTAAAAGTTCATGAAGGAGAAAAAGCTTTTAATATTTAAATATGTTCCCGTTGTTTGTGGTGGTTTTTGGNGTGTGTGTGTGTGTGTGTGTTATAGAAATCTTCTAAAAGGAATATTCAAAGAGTTGTAACAATAAATAAATTTCCTAATAAACGTAGGAAACTTTTGTCTTGTCCCTTATGTTGCTTACAAATGCAGCTGCTATTACTCTGTTTTTACTTGCACATTTTAAGCCATTGCACTGTGTTAGTGACTGAGTAGCACTTCACTGAGCAATAGAACTGTGTTCACTCAGCTCAAATACTGCTGCAAAAGAAGCACAACAGAAATATGTCTTTAAGATTCTACAGGAACTCTGGCTAAGCTGCAGCAGTGGACTGGAAAGAGATGTGGCAGAGAGGGAAATCACAGAAGTTGAGGAAAAATTGGTAGAAAGGCAAAGGGAGAGAGTACTGTTGCTTTGGTAAATAGAGAGAGGGGTGGCTGAGCAGAGAGAATCAAATTGCTCCCCATCTCTGTTCTGGCACTTGCAGATCTATTGAAAACAGGCCAAAATGACATGCTGAATTTGTTGCTCCCATGTGCCAGCCTTTTCTGCAGCAGCAAGAGAAACCAATCAGTGCTGCTTCAAAAGCAGCTGGAAACTGAGAAATCCCTGGTCCCCTGCTGCCTGGCAAGCAGCAGTACAGGGTCTTCTCAGTTTCCAGCCACTACAGAGGCTCCATTGACAAAATGTGTGCGGCATTTGAAGGAGCACAATGTGACAATGAAAGAACCTGAAGGAGACAAAACAAGGAAGGGGGAGAAAGGAAGAAAAGGGGGAGAATTAAATGGGAATGAAGGAGCAACTGAAGACAGAGGACAAAAATGAAAAGAAAAATATGCTAATCACTGCAAAAGGGGCAATAAAAATAAATCATCATCATATTTGACACCTCTGCACTGCTTTGTCAAAGAGTATAGTTGTGATAGGAAGACTAGAGAAAAAGAGGTAAACTTTACTAATGTTTGCTTTCATTGCCTCTCTGAGATACAGACATGCTTAATTTAGTCCCCTACTTTCACAAATACTGTTGTGAAGTACAGAGTAACTGGAAGATGCCAGATACCACACAGGGGACCACATGGCACTGTGAATGGGACAGCTCCTGCCCTCATCCTCTTTTTCTGAGAGAAGCAGAAAGATTTAAAGAGCCCTTTACATCAGGAGAATGGTGCCTTACTGTTGCTCAGAACAACCTGAAGAGAAAACAAATGCTGCCCAAAATAAAGCAAGGCAGCTGGCTCGTTTTTTCCTTTCCCTTGTGCTTCATTGCATCGGCTATGAGAATGTGTAGTAGAGTGGAAACCAGAGTATCACCAGTAGCTCAGAGCCCAGCAGCATGGCTAAGTTTTATTTCTTTTACCTCTGTCTGCCTGGTCATAAGGTAGAACATCCAGGAGGGCTGCCAAGAGCTATGGGGATGTACCTGTGGTACATTAATCTCCCAGCTGTTCCCACTTTTTGCTGCTTGTTCAGAATGAAGGGAGATCTGGGAGTGCCAGGACCAAAGTTAGTTACAAAGCAACTAAACTGGAAGGGGCTTCCCAAATGTCCTCACGTGACTCACGGAGTTTTTAGTTCATGGGTCCAGCTCAAGTTCCTTCAAATTAAAATCCCCTGAAACATATGCTGGGTGAACACAGCATCTTCAGCATCAACTTTTTCACTCCAGATAGCTGCTCCTACTTGGAATAACTTGGAACAGTAACATGTAAAAATGAATAGTACTTGGGAGAGAGCATCTGCAGGTTTTCTGGGAATTCTTCGTACTTTCTGAAAGGTCCAAGAAATGCCCCATAAAAACTGGGACAGAATAATAGAACTGTTGCTGTTAGTTTCAAGAAGTAATATCAGCCAGGAATTGAGAAGGGGGTAAATTTTGTATTGCCCAAGTTGAAAATGGGTAAACTAGATTTGTGTGCGTTTGCCTTTGAGCACTGCACTGTCATCATCTTAAATGAGCTTATCTTTTTAAACAAAGGAAGACTTCTGTCCTGGTGACAGGAGTTTTGCAATTAATAAAGCCTTCTTAAAAAATTCTCATTTATCATTCAGGTTTAAAATAAAATGCTTCCATTTGCTCTCTTACCTTGGCAGTTATTTTCAGTCATGAGTAATTATTCTTGTAGAGTAGTTACTGCTTAGGTTAAAAAAAAAAAAATCTGTTTCTCCAAAGCAAACTTAATTTGAGCAGGACCCATGGCCTCTACACAATCCTCAGTATTTAGAGCAGTGATCAATTTGTCTTTCTCTGTAGGAATAGTAGGCAGTGTAGAACTGGTTTTTTGTGATATTTTTATTAATGAGTTCCTGGGTGTTATAATTTTGAAAGAACCTACAGATGCTTTAGCAGTTGTAAAATGAGACCACCATCATGTCTATCTGATCAGGAATCACCCATTGTATAGTAGTGTAAGAATGAGATGTTTTCTTTATTTCTTCTGTTCAGTTCATGTATAGCAGATCAAAATTGGTACCATATTTTCAAATTTACTATTTCAGATTTTTTTCATCTAAGTTAATTTAAAGCAAAGGTATCTTGCTTCATCTCTAAAATCTTAGCTGTGTTTTTTATCTCATAGAAGGACGTGATAGCAAGGGCTGTAGAGGAACTACCAGCATGATAAATAAACACATAGAGATACCTCTCAAAATACTGGGCAAAAACCTATCTAATACTTCTTGAATTTTTTTTCCCTTTTATGTTTGTCTCATAGACTGGCTCTGATTACATTAATGAGTAATTCATCGTTACAGACACAGATCACCATATTGAAGTAGTTAATGCTGAGAATCAGTATGTTTGTTATAAACATTATGAGGATTTGAACTTCAGGCTACCTTTAACTTGATCCCTTGGATTGGCTCTTCGCACCATGCAAGCTGCCCAAAAGCTGCCCAAAGGCCCACTGGTTGGTTTGGACTCGTAACATCCTCACTGGAGTGCATTTCATGTGCACTGAGCAGAGCTTCCAGGTTAGTTCCCTGCAAAGGGAATTCAGTGCTTCTGTGCACCAAAACTGCTCTGGGAACTGAGCCAGTGTGCAGTAAATGGGAGCAGTCAGGGGGTGGGATTTGTTGCAAAACTGCATTGCTGCTCTGAACCAAAATGGTAAATATATAGGCAATCATATATATTTTTGTGGCTTTGGGAAGGCATTGTGTATTTTTCTCTAGCATGCAAACCAAGCAATTTTGCATGATAAAACTCAAATGTGTATTTATATATTTTTCTGGCCTGCAACCTCTGTTAAATTCTGAGTGTTTGATGATGCAAAGAGAAAGCAAGGTGCACTTAATAATTATGTAAGTAGAGAAATCCTTACATGTGTGCTTTACATGCAACTCAGAATAGTAGATATTAGTTTATCAAGTGATAAAAATGTGGCTTTCACATAAAAATTGTGAAAAACTGGTTTCCTGGCTTCAATTCCCCAAAAAAGGGAAAGTGATGGGATTGCCAAATCAGGAAAACAGACTGATTCTCTGTGATCAATAAGGACCCTGTGCTACTTAGGGTTTCATGAGAATGCATAAAGAGAGAAGAAAAAGAAGTCCAGAATCATGTAGGCTTCATTTAAAGCAATGTGCTTGATATCACATAGTATCATGAGATCAGAAGTCAAAACTTTGACTTTGTCAGTGAATTCAGCTTTTGTCAACTCATAACCATACAGTTTCCCACCTGAGCAAAGGAATGTTAATGTTCCGAAGAGCCGAAGAAAGAGTTCAATACCTAAGTTTACCTGTCTGATTTCCAGTTTATTTATTTGAGTGAATCATTATTTTGCTCTTTAAAGGCTGCTGAATTTCATTTACTACTAACTGGCTAAATTTTTGCACTAAATGGTTTAATTTTAATTACTCACATTCATTTGTGTAATTTCAGTTCCTTGGCTGGATTGCTAGAGCTCAGACAAGGTTCTTCTGCAGCTGCTGGTAGAAGTACAAAATCTAATTTCAGTTCATTCTTGTAAATATGTTTTTGCATTTGTTCTCAACAAATGATCAGGCACATTTTGAGTGAATGCATATTTCCAGAAAGCCAAAAGAAAGGAGTGTAAAGTGAGTGGTAAAAAGCATTTGATTGCGAAAAGAGAATTCCTACGGTAGTGACTCCAGTGGCTTTGTGCTAATTCTTTTGAATTTCTTCCATTGGGGTCTGATCCATGAAGGGATTTGGTTACTTAAAATAGCAGTTATGTCCTAAAGTTCTTAGTATGTGCTATTAGAACTTCATCTCAGCTTCTGTTTAGGCTTAATAGAGTACACCCATGTTCACACCACAGATTATACCCACAATCTGCCTTTCAGGCTGCTTTGCTACCTGCCCAAGGGAATGGTGGCACCTGAAATGATGGGCACTGCAGGAAATTCAAGCAAATGTGCTCTACTGCCACCAATATGCCTGAGCTCACTGAGAGCCTCTTTATTCTGACCTGGGGGGCTCTTTTGCCACCTGTGATTGTGTTTTGCACATATGTAAAGCTATGTCTGTCAATTTGCTGGTTGCTGCTGTAAAGACCTGACACACAGACCAGCTCTGGTGCAGCAACACTGGGCCTCTCCAAAGGGCTTTGTTTGGTGTGAGCACACAGGCAGGAAAGATTTCTCCTTGTGAAAGGCTGCCATCCACTTTTGTGCAATATGCAGTTTGATCCATATTCTTGCCAATTATATTTTGAGGATAGTGTCCCAAACTGTACTTTCCCTATCCCCAGATGAGAGGCTAAGTTTGCCCAGAGAGCTGGAAGATGCTGCTTCTCCGGGAGCTGTCAGTCAGCTGTGACTCCAAACTCCTGGTATGTCACACCCTAATTAAAACCAGCTTCTAGAATGTCATCTTCACTCATGCCTTGAAATATCAGTCTAGTTTAGGAAACTTTCAGACACAGCTGTGCTCAGCTCCTTTCTGAGTCTGAGAGAACGCAAACCTATATTCACCTTCTGGACATCCTCTGCCTTTGGGCACGTTATCTTCCTTTGTAGTCCTGGTCCTAGAACAATAGAAGTGTATTTGTCTTCTCATAAGGAGATATTTTTGTAAAATTTTCAACTTCAGTTTTGCAAAACCAAAAGTTTCCTGATGGTCTACAGATAGCTTCAAATCCAGTTTTTAATCTGAACTGGAAGAGGTCCACAAGAATGTTTAGAGATAAGGTCTCAGTTCAGTTTGGTGATGAAACACCAGGAGTTTCATCTTCAAGATGTTTCTGATTTCCTTCTTTTAATGAAACACAAAAATGTAAAGTATCTCCCCTTCCACCCCAGGTTTAAGGCAAGAGCTGTAGGAATTATCACAACATCTCTCAAACAAAGGGTTTTTTTAAATTTTAGCAGAATTTTAAAATTACAGTTTGGTCATCCTTTTAAAATTTGATCTGTAAAGAAAGCTTGCAGAACTCCCTAGTAATTATTAATGGGTCACCTGGTGTATCATGGAGCTCAATACTTCTTGCCCTCAACTATTAACCATTACATCCCTATTACAAATGAAAATACAGAGACAAGACAGCTCAGGCTTTTACTTCAGCACAATCCATACAGATTAATTAAAAAACAGGCCCAGTACAAATTATACCAAAAGAAAAAAGTCCAAAGCACGAAAATTAGCCAAAAAAAGAATTACATCATTTCCTTGTATCTTCCCTAAGGACGAGGAATTGGAGAATATGAGTCAGTCTCAAGAAATAAAATAAAAACAGCCTAGCTTTTAGTGACTTTTCCTTATTCTTACCTTCTGGAGCAGAGCAGGCCATTGAGAACTTTGACAGCAGAAATCTGACAGCCTGACAGGTTTTAAAATAGGAGTGAAAGTGTACTTGTGGGTAGCTTGGCTTTCTGGTTTGTGACAAGATACAGTGACCAAAAGAAAAGGACTTGAATACGGGGCAGCACGGGGTTGTGGATATCCCATTTCCTGCTGCTTACAGTCAACTACAAAGTCAGTGTGCTCTACAGCTATGGGTGAAATATTTTCAAAGTTCTCTGTTGTGAGAAGAACACACGTTACATGTCCTTTTGGATGCTTAAGCCTCTTTTTTATACCTCTCCTTTCTGCAGTACAGAGATGCTGTGAGGATGAAGCAATGGATGACTTATAACTACTTTCTTGGTAGAGACACAGCACATTTTATCTGTGACTTGTCACTTTGACATACCATTTTGCCATGTACTTTCCTTGCTCTGTGTCCAACATCACTATTTCAAATATTCTGGCAAATTACCTTTAATAATGAAACATATTTTCCTGCTTAATAGTGAGAATTATTGGAATATTAATAAGCTTTCTGCTGTGCCTAAATGGTATTGTTCACTTCTGCTTAAATAAAGCTCAGCATAACAAAGGATCAACTGTTTCAACCAGGGGTTCATTTAACATCATCATTCACATTTCCTTTAAAATCAAGGGTATTCAGACGGTCAATGTCTCCAAGGATACTTTGACAGACATAATTCTGTGTTGTTTACATTAGTGGAGAAAACAAAAAAAGCCAACACAACATATTTTTTGGTCATGCTCTCCAGTTGCCAGTGATCAAACCTGGTAATTTTCAGAACTACCCTGGAGCATCCCAGGTCTGAGTTTACAAGGCAGAAAGTTTAGTTGCCCAGCTCAAGTTTCATTGTCCCCCTGTTCCTGAGGCTTCATTTCAGAAGAAGAAGATTGGGAGTGCACTTTTGCCCATATTTTTAACTTTTTGTTTGGTTGGTTTAGTTCTCACCAGTAATTTCTGGTCTCTTCTGTGTTTTAATGTCATGTTCTGTCCCTGCTCCAAATAGGTAGTTTGGTGAGCACAAAGGCGTTTAATGGGCTTCAACCAAGTTAAAAATGTGTGTAGAACTGATGGAAAACTTAAGAGAAAGTGGGAAAAGCTTACCTGGAAGTATACATATAATTTTTAAAAGTACATTAGATCCACACCTGCCACCTTCCCCCTCCCCCGCCCCCATCCGCAAGATTTGTTTGACTGTATCACAATCTCAGTTTTCATTTAAAAATAACTCCCTCTGAGGAGATACTGATGCCTCTACTGGTGCCTGCATATACAATGTGAAACAATACCTGTGAGTAATGCTGATGTGCATAATGAAGTTCAACAGTGTTCAGTAGCTTCAGGGCTCTCTGACAACTTCATCAAATGACCCCATGTACCAGGATGAGAAAAATATGAAGACCTTATTAAACCCTCCAAAACCTTTGTTTTTGCAGTAGTGATCTCTTTGCCTCTGCCAGCCTATGAGGGGCAAATGAGAATGACCCATGGAATGGGTGTAAGAAGCCAGGACCACGCAATTTTCATGTCACGCTGTGCCTTGGGCAGAAGCTTCCAGTCATCTGACCCTGTCCTCAGCATCTGTTTCCCTGAATTGCAAATAGTTCCATTACCATCATGCTGTTTTATGTCCTGCAAATGCAAATTTGCCCTATGACAGAATGAGTCCTATGTCTGATGGAGATTTCGCCATCCCATATTGTGTGTGTGCAGGTCCTACGTAAGCCTAAGAAAAACCTTCCGATGTGTACTACTGATTGTTTACATATGTTATCAGGGGGGAAAAAACAACAGGAAAGGAAAGCTGGCAGCTTACACTGCCAACAGACCTGGCAGTGGCTACAATCACATTTAGATCATTTCCAGTCAATAGACTTTGTTTTCATTTGAAAAAAAACCCTTCCTAGAAAGTTGATGCACTGTTCTTTTTGCTCTGCTACAGTCAGTCCAGAGGAATACCTCAATGGCTCCTGTCCTTACAACCAAAGCAGACAACATCAGGAGATGGTTTCAGAGAGAAGATGGAAGGTGTGGTAAGAAAATGTGCTTTATACAAGTTCAAAATATGTAACACTACTTGGAGCTGTGATTGTGGTTCTGTATGAGAAAGTTCTTTTAATGATAGTGAAGTCAGGGACTTGTGATGCAAATAGAAATTGATACCACAAGAAGATAAAGTTTGGAACCTGGGCATATTTCTCATCTCCAGGTCAAGCTCCATACTGGGACTAGAAAGTATGAGCACTCGAGGACTGGGACTCCAGCTGCCTTTGTTTAGGAATTGCCTGTAGCAGAGAGAATGGTTCCTTAGCCCACTAAGCTGGAAGAGCTCACTGCTTCTGTGAAACAAAATACTAGAGGGAATAGATACTAAAGCAAGTTTAATAATGTTAGTGTGTTTAAATCTGTCCTTTTCCAACTATTCTGCATCCATTCATGTGTACACGTGGAAACTTTTTTAGGGTGAAACAGAAGTTGCAAACTTACATCAGCATCTCAAGTACTACAATTCCAGCTAGTCCAGGTCCAAGCCTTGGGAGTCCTATACTATTAATACAAAACTGTTCTCATAGGGTTAAGCATTTAGGGACTGAAGAATGCAGTTTTTGAAAAAGCTGACTCATTTTACAATAACAGTCTTAATATTGTCTCTGCTTGAAGACACACAACATGAGCAAAAATAAAAGGTAAACTTTAATATCAGCATAAGAATTAGACATTCATATTAGCATCATTCAGAGAGAAAAAACAAAGGAATTTCAAATGCAAGAAGTCACAGAGATAAGAAGCTCTAGTACAAAGGCCATGTGAGAAGATGCAGTGTTATTGGCATCAACATTTCTTCTGGCGTCTTAGTCATCAGAAGCACAAAGATGGCAATGAATGCTCCAGAGGAAGTAGGGCAGTGATAAAATCACATCACATACAGCATCAGATTCCAGGTATAAAACTAAAACAGAAGCATTATTTTCTGTATGCATGTAGAAAAGTGTCAAAAGCTGCTTTTGACATCTAAATGAGACACACTGAGGACTAAAGTTAGCACTCTAGTTTTACTAGGTTTTACTTTCCCTTCACCAGAGAAGGGAAGACCAAATAGCACCTCTCAGATGCTGAAGTAGCCTACAGGTTACAGCATACACTCCTTCCCTCTACCCTCCACTTGGAAATCATATGTCATAGGATCATGTCAGAGGTTCTGGCTCTTAGGTCACATACTCCAATAAAAAAATGTCAGTGATACAAGGAAAAACAAAGTAATATTTCTCAGCTGAGATATCAAAGGAAAACCACAGGTGAAAAGGAAAAAAAAAGATGCCGTGCAGTCAGCACTCGGTGGAATCTATTATCTTCTGTTGTGTTTTCCTTGTGAAAGGGACAAAGATGTTTTCTCCTAAAAACATAGGTAAGGCATTGATGTGCAAAACTTTGGCACTCCAGACCAACAGAGGTGGAAAGGAAAACAACCTTGAAATAAATGGACTTTCATGTCCAAATCTCCATCCAAAAGACCTAATCCTGGTCTGAGCTACTTCAGATAGCAACAGTCATTGGTGCCAGACTCCCAAACATACCCCTGTCTGGGAACTTTTTACAGGTTTGGGAGTAGGGTGAAAGGTTGGATGAGGTAACTCTGGTTGAGGTTACCCCGATTCCCCAAGGCAGTTCTGACTTGGAATAGTTTTGAGTTTAGCTCTTCTGAAAGAACTGTCTGACTTCTTTTCAGGAGAAGAGTGAAAGTGGACCAACACTGTTTTTACAGGAAAACCTTCATCCACCTTGATTTCACACTCATGACTCCTGCAAATGTCAGATAGACTGTGGCTCAGAGCCAGCACATGGCAGTGGCAACAACAACTTCTTTCCACTGATTTCTTTAATTGACCATTTCCCTTACAGATCTGAAAAGAGATGAATCAAAACTAATTGCTTGCTTAAGAAATAATACTTATTAAACTTCGTTGTGGCACTGAGCACAGGCACTTGAATGGTCTGGAAAATATGAAAAGGATTGGCTGGGGTACAAAAACAGAGCTGATACACAGTAATGGCAGAAACAGGAGTAGAAGCTATATAATAAAGGCAAATTCCTATTGAATACCTCTTTGTCTTGCTTTAAAGAAATACAGAAAAGCACTCAAGAGGTACAGATAACTAGGCAGTGTTTCTCACTGCTGAGCTTAAGGAAAGAAGGAAGTGCTTCAAGAGTTAGTTCCTGACGATATGGAATATTGCTGGACTGAAGGCAGTCAGCTGGAGTTCATCCTGATAGTCCCCCAAACCATTTTATCGCAAAAATGTACTGTAATCAGTAAGAAGCAGTCACAGTATTTTCCCATCACTTTCATGCTTTATAGGCAGATGGGGGAAGGAGAAGAGTGTGGGGTTCAAGATGGTTTTTTTAGATCAGCTTGGTCCGTCTTTTAAAAGAAGTATCTTGTGGAAAAAAAAAAAGAACAATGGTTGCATGTGAACTTCAGCTTTCCTCCTTCCTATTGATTATTTATTCTGTTTATTAGGGCAATGTTGCTTGCACAGTTGTTCATGTGTTGCATCAAAAGAGTAAAGATGAGTCACTAAACAGTTGGATGCTACATTCTGTAACGTCTTTGCATCTGCTTCTGCTGCTACATTACCAGCTGGGGAGAGACTTGAGAAGCATCAGTCCTTCTTCACCAGCTGATCACTAGCTTGGTGAAGACAGAATTTAGAGCTAGGAAATTAGAAGCAGCAGAGTATTATATCTTCAGAGAAACTTACACTGGCTACTTTCAGAGAAAAGGGCATTGCCTTGGCCTTCAAGCAGTATACACAAGAATGCAGTTTTAAGGTCTGCTTTCTTTTTCTGCCAATTTGGGTCTTTAATTGAATCACTACATTTCAGTGTGATGCTTTGTAATATTTTTGATACACATATTTAATTGTCTCAGTGTATGGATAAAACTATATCATCTTAAAAAACTAGGCACTTTGTGCTTCAACTTATTTCGCCGTTTAGTTTCAGGAGTACAAGTGCTCTCAGTTTATATTCAGTTCCCACTGATGGACTGCCTTACTTGGGTCCTTTGAACAGTGACATGGAAAAAGAATTAAATGTAGCTGTAGTAAAGTCAAAGGCAAAATGATCCATTGAGGTTTCTGGTTCAGGCAAATTCTTACACTGTTGTCCTTCTATTAGTTCTCTTCCAGCTGACACATGATATATAAATAGTTGTTAATGTCTGTTTAGAAAGAAAATCTCAGTCTTGGCCAGAGCAAGAAAATTAAGATGAGCAGGAGGAGTTTTTATCTTATTTTGGACCATTAAAAGTCATAGAATTGATGGCATCACAGGAAATTACTTTCCTGGAATTTTAGAGACACATTTACTAACTCTGTGAAATTATGATACAGTCTGAAGCATTTATAGTTTCCTCTTACCTAATGCATCCCTATGGCCAGGATGGAACTATTGATTCAGAGGTCAGCTACTCAGTTGTTTTTTTTAAAGAAAGTTAGAAAACTTTTCTATAAATTTTTCTACTCTGCTCTTGTGAAACCCTGCATCCAGCTCTGGGACTCTAACACAAGGACATGGTCCTGTTGGAGCAAGCCCAGGGAGGCCATGAAGATGACCAGAGGTCTAGAACCTCTCTCCTAGGAAGACAAACAGAGAGAGCTGGGGTTGTTCAGCCTGGAGAAGAGAGGACTCTGGAGACACCTCATTGCACCTTCCAGTAACTGAAGAGTACTTACAAGAAATCTGGAGAGGGACTCCCTGCAAGAGCATGCAGTGGTAAGTCATGGGGTAAAGCCTTTACACTAAAAGAGGTAGGTTTAGATTGGATGTCAGGAAGAAATTTGTTACCATGAGAGTAGTGAGTGAGCACTGGACCAGGTTGTCCAGAGAAGCTGTGGATGCCCCATCCCTTGAAGTTTTCAAGGCCATGTTGGATGGGGCTTGAAGCAACCCTGGTGTAGGGGAAGATGTCCATGCCAATGGCAGAGGGGTTGGAACTTGATGATCTTTAAGGTCCCTTCCAACTCAAACCATTCTGTGATTTTGTGAAATCTCTCAGACTTGAAGTGCTCTTTCCTGGTTTTGGTGGGCTGCAGAGGCATTGCTGTGAGGTTTCTGTCTAGGAACCTGTGGTCCTAGAGCCCACAGTTCCAAAACAGCCCACTGCCCAAGTTGTCTCTGGGGCCAGGGAGTATTTGGGATCCTACTCCAGCCAAGAGCAAGGAAGCCTTGAAAGCTCTGAATTTTAACTTTACTTTGGCCTCCATCTTCATAGCAGTCAGCTTGCAAGCCCAGCTCAAGCCAAAATTTGCCTGTCTGCCAGGTGTCCTACCAAAGAGGGGGCTGCGCTGCTGAAACTGCAGGTTGACCTGGGCTTAAGGTGCCAAGGTTTCCAGGCCCCCAGTCCATGGAGCTTTAAGGACTACACCACCATTTAAAGACACACCTCAATCCAGTTTTAGGAGGCTCCAAAGCTGACATTTGCCTGAGCATCTAGCATCGCCTTGGTTTCAGTGCTGGTTTATCTACCTTCTGCAGTTGGCAGTGTGTAGGTTTAGATGATTCTGCGGTGCTATGGTTACCAAACAAGGAAGCCCCTGCAGCCATTGTGCCGGGTCATATGAGCAGAAAAAATAGAGCACAGCATCACTGCTACCATCTCTCTCTGCAGGGCTTCTGAAAAGAATTAAAAATAGCTTCCTGCTTTACCAGGAAACTTCCTGTTATTTATATAGTCATCTCTGTCCCATAAGGCAAGGTGTTAAATGAAATGTATTTGAATGGAGTGAAGTGTGTCAAGTTTTATACCTCCACGAAGTTGAACAAATTCTCATTTCCATTGCTTCACTCTCATGGGTACTAAGAGTGGCATGAACAGAAAAGCAAAATGAAGAACTTTTTGGATTACTGTTTTCTGCCAGAAATTCTTGTTCATATATTAAAATGAACTTTAGAGCAGAGGAAGGGGGAGAGTCTCTTACGTAGTGTACCTTCATCACACTGCATGTGCATTCAGCTGTCTATTTTGCCTCCAGCCAAGCACTCAGGACTAGGGCCTTTAACTTTGCAGATACTTGAGGCTTCAAGGGGTTGAATAAGATGTAGTAGAGTATTATTGTATTATTGCTTTTGATTGTTAAGGTAGAAAAGAAAAGTGTGGTATGGCAGAATGGTATTTGTCACTGTGAGACAGTGGGGTGGAAAATTAGGAGACTGTGTTATTCTTTCATATTTTAGTTTTCTCGGCAAGTGTGTCCATCCTATTGTTAGTAGGATAAAGGCTATTAGATAGTATTTGGAGTAGCAGGACAGAAAGTTTAGTGTAGATTCTACTGCTGCAAACAATCTTTCCTGGTACCAACTGCATCTGAATGTGCAAAGGTAAAAGCATGGGAATGGGAAATCTGGCTCCACAGTAAAACTGTTCTTTTACTGGTGCAGATCCAAGGAATCCAGAACTCCAGAAAACAGCAACTAGCAGGTATCTGTGCTGTGGCTTTTATTTGGGGAGTAAATGTATGAACACAAACCAAGATATTTTTCTTAGTCTGTATTACCACCATCAGAGATTTGCTCATTGGGAACAGCTGTGTACAAATGCTTATCAATTTAAGTGATAAACAAGAAGAAGAGTATCAAAAGTCTTGCACAAGTGTGTATGTTTTGTGCTAAACTGTGTCCTTTCTTCTCTTCCTTGGCAGCAATTGATGGAACAAATCTTTCCAACTAACTGAGGTGTAGTCGGCTTTTCTGCTGAACATTTTTTTGCCCCTCCCCAGCTGTGTTGGCTTTTGAGGTAAAAGTGGTTTCATTTTTCAGATCTGCTAGGATTTGGCCTGCATGTTTTGTTTTCCTTTTCCTGTGTTATTGCAGAGTGTTCCCTTCTTGCTTTCTTACTGATTGGCAGCCAGATAATGACACTCAATAAGACTTTTTTGTCATGGTTTTTTTTAGGAATTTTTTTTCATGGTAGAAAAACCAAAGGCAGTGAAATTGAGTTTAAAAGTTTAACATTCACAAGCACTGGTTTTGTTCAGAATAACTTTCAATTTTCTCGCTTCAAAATACAAACAGCCAGAACTGTTTTAACAACAATAGTGTCATAACCAGTCCCAGATTTGTTCATTGATGTCCAGCCTGCTTTTAATTGTCTGAGTGTTATAAAAGTAAATTCAAAAGTTTTGAATTAGCAGTGTTTAAAAATCTGTGCAAATCTGGAACTCATAAGGCTTTACTGAATGTTTGTTCTAGAAAGTTAAGGCCATGTCAATACATTCATTTGTGGCCATTGCAGCCTTGATTTTGGCCTGAATTGACTTTGTACTGGCCTGAAGAAATTATGTATGATGTTAAGAGAGAAACCAAGCCCAGAAATCAAGAGGATGGACAACACTAGATGTGATGAGGGAAATAGAGATGCCTGATAATGTAAGAGTGGTGAGGAAACCGTAACCATATTGCTATAAAACAACACATAAACAAAGACACCAAATGGATGGGGTTGGTGTACTTTTGACAATTGTGCATGAAGAAAGTATTGCTCATTTGGCTTGCACAAGGGCTGGAAAAAAAACCATATGAATTTGTGCAGCCACCTGCCTAAAGTCAAGTGAAAGTTATTGTGCAGCTAGGCAGATAGAAAGGAAGACTACTAAAAGTATTAAAATGAAGCAATTCAGCTTTCCTATTACAGCTACAGATATAAGGCATAAAGTGAAAGAATAATCAGGGAGAATTTGAAACTAGTAATCATTAGATCAATAAAAAGGAATTTGTTTAGGACAACTGGGAACTTGAGAATGTTAAAGCAAGCACAAAAGTGATGTTTTGGCCAGGAATGTCTGGAAAGGGAAAATAATTTTTTTTCTAATGTCAGCAGAAAAGTTTGTCTAAATGTCAGCAGCAAGAAGAAAATGTGAAATCATCTGCAAAAAGAAACATTTATCATTCCTGAACTTCCATGTCACCTATGGCAACTTCTGGGAACAAGTTTTTCTGCAGGGAATAGCATGAATATTTACTGGCAATTCATTTTAAATATTTTTAAGCATCTCCCTGAAAACAAAATATATCATTGGATGTCCACTCCAGAATGGTCTTCTGTGTCTGAGAGAAGAAAAATTGTGAACAATAACACCTACTTTTAAGCAAGATCCAGAAAGATTTTAAAAAAAAGCAATGACTGAGGAGGGTGGGGTTTTCTGGTTTTGCTGCATGGACATAGTTGAATCTAAAATGCTGAAAAAATGAACCCAATGCAGTCTTGTAAGTCACAGTGACAATCATCACAGTGAAACGTTTATATAGGGTTCACTTAAAGTGAATCAAGAGCAGGTAGACAAACTCATAACAGGCTATTAGCAGATACATGAAATTGCTCCCCTGTGAGTGTAGCAACACTCTGGTATGTGTCCAGTCCAGCACTGCTTTGCAGATCCCACAGCTCCAAGTGGCTCATAGCACCCTGCATCTGTAGGAGCTGGAAAATGACAGCAGCAGCTCATCTCCTTCAAGCATGCAAATGATGAGGTCCCCACAGTGCAAACCACTCAGTCTGCAAGGCAGCTCAAGCAGCCACAGCAGAAGGCTGTGAAAAACCACTTCTGACCAGTCCAGAGTGGGAGCTTGTGCTCCACTCTGTCCCTTCCCCTCTGAAAGCTTGGTGGTGCTGCTGTATCCAAGGTCCTGCTGGGGGCTCTTCATGGTACTACACCCCACTCCTTATTTGTAGGATCAGGCGGAGTTCTGGGCTGAGGTTGATGGAAAACTGGTATAATGTTGGACAGAGGTCTGGCTCTGCTGGCAGGATGGAGGAAGGGATCTTACCTTTGCTTGCTCGAAACCCAAAACAAGTCACTCCTAATAAAGAAAAGATGATTGGCCTGCAGGTAAAGAGTAGGGGTAAGTAGGTATTTTTCTGCTTACCAGGGTCTGAGTGGAATGCCCATTTTGGAGATACACAAAATTAGGTTGACAAAGGTGTTTCTTTGAGAAAATGTTTGAGGTATTTTGTAAATCGTGACACTAGCTGCCTGAAATGTATATCCTACCACAGAATCTATGCTGGAATTGTGATGAAACCCAAACCCATGACCACAAGAAGGCACAATGTCTGGAAGAACTAGATCTATCTTCCTCAGAGTGTTCATCAGTAAATACCATGAATTCATATTTTTTCTTCATAGAAGAAGACCTGAAGGACTTTTAGAATGCCTAAAAAAGACAATAGCCTTTTTGTATTTTTGTACCAAATTCCCACTGTCTCTAAGATGAGTTTTTAATCTTACAACCTGATTAGCAGATACTGGATTACATCCACCATGATTGCTTTTTAGGGTGACTACTTCAAAAAAACTTAAAACGAATGCAATCTACATCAGCTTTGTCATGATCAGAGCCATGCCTGTTTACAAAACCAAGAGTTTTAAGTTTTAAGAAGACATTAAGAAAATGGAACAAAAGGGGATTTAAGCCACTGCTCTCTGTTGCGCCACAAGATAGAGTATGTGGAGGCACAAAGAGGGACTTCTGGAGTGCTTTAGAGACTGTCTTGGGCCACTGAAATGGTAAAAGTTGGGAGATGGCAGCACTAACTCCACCCATTGCAATGAACAACCAGAATTCTTAGCAAATAGGCACATGTGGTGTTTTTCAGGAGTTAACGCTGGAAATTATAATTGGCTCCAACCACTTCACCCACAAGCTAGGAAACCAAAAATCCAAAAGGAAAAAGCAAAGCAGCAGCCTCAGAATATCATATAAGCCTGCTAAAAATCAGCCTACACTATGTCTCCAAGAACTCAAAGACTATGAAAATCAACAAATTTTACTATTCAATATCTAAGCAAGAGGCTTCACTATTATCTAATGGCCGGCCAAAGCCAGATAGCAGTATGCAGTAATATTTAAATAACACCTTGAAGTGCTATTAGAACAAAGATTTTTACTGAAAACTTTGAAATATGCAGGCCTCATTTGCACTGAAGTTTAGTTGAAAACTTGGCTTTTTGCCCTATGGCCTACCTGTCTATTATCTCAAGATCTTATAGGGTGTGTCACAAAATGAAGCCCAGATTCTGGAATATAACCCTTTACTGGAATTGTTAAAATCTTTTCTTAAGAGAGATAAACATTTGCATTTCCACTTCTGTGTTTGTGTAGTTCTGGACATATTATTACCGTGGAAAATTCAGGAAAATTTGACAGGTTCTGTTAAAGAAACATCTTAAGGAAAGGTTATTAAATCCCATTCCTATGCAATGTTTCAACGTATTTATCATTATAAAACCCACATTCATGGAATTCTGAACCCAGCACAAATTTTATTTTGATGGATTGGAAGACCAGGCATTTTACCAACAAACAGGAGAACCTCTAAATTTCTTTTAATCATACTGCATAATCATTTTTCCTTAGTCTCAAACTGAATTTCAGTGATGCAGAAAAATTGAAAGTACCATTTTTTAGTATAATATTTGTAAAGTACCTTTTTGTGTATATATATCACACACATATGCACATGTGCATGCACTCACGTTCTCTTTGCTGTCATTTCACCATTAGGTTCTTTATAAAATCTGCAGAGGTTCTTTGGATAGTTTCTGATGGCTCAAAATACCCACTGAGACTGAAAGCAAGCCAGAGTTTCTGGAAACCTAAATCCTCCCATTTTAATAGTTTTGCAAATCCTTGGCATTTTGCTTTGAACTTTAACCAAGAAAAGTTATATCTTATAAACAATGGCATTTGTTGATTGGATGAGGGACTAGATCAATATTGATTTTGGCAACTTGTTTTGGCTGGGTTTGCATGAAGAAATATGCTGGTTGTGGTGTTAAAAAGTTATGTCAGTTCCTCAACATGTGCCTCTTTTTCTTGGAGCATGGCCTGAAAAATAGTTTCCAAAGTTACTTCCAGAAGTTAACCTAGAGGCTATCTATTATTTTGAGCTAACAACAGCCTTCTGCTGAGCCATCAGCATGTATGAAATAAAACCATTCAAGAAGGCAGATTAAAGACAGATAAAAAAATGTATTTCTGTTTCACAGAAGTGCTAAAGCATAGGACCCTATTTTTATTTCCAATGAATCTGATCTACCTTATTCTTGCAATTTAAAAGGAGCTCTAAAGTTAAAATGTAGAGTAATAGCAACAGGATTTTAGGCACTCTGAGAATTACCTAGTTGACACACAGCAAAATAAGAGCCATAGGATGCACATTAATCAGTTCTGATTCAAGGGCAGCACCAGGAATGAATAAAAATGTATCTGTTAGAGAAAATGTGCCATTTTCATTTCAAAGTTTCCACTGAGACAGAATCCACTGCAAACTGATGAATTGCTACAATTATCATCACAGCTAAAATTTCCGTCTGGTTTTGAATTCAGTTTTTCTATTTTCAGCTTCCAACACTTTGAGCCTCTGATACGAGTGCTACAGGAAAGAGTCACGTTGAAAGTGACTATCTATTTATACATCTATCCATCTACCTACCGATCTTCCATTTCCTGTAGATGCAGTTAGTTCACGTATCTTTCTCCTCTCATGGTGCTCACCCCTCTGATGTATTTCCAAAAAGCAATCATATCACATCCCAGGCTTTTTTTTTGCTATGATAAACAAGACAAGCTCCTTCATGCCTGCTCTGTCAGAGCAATTTTCTCCATTTCATCCAGCTGCCTGCTTTACTCATGCTCAAGTCTGAATTCTCAAATATGAGTGAACAAATTTTCCAGATAGTATCTTACCAATACTCTTGACAAATAGCACTAATATTTTCCCAATTTTAAGAACAAGCCTTCCTCACCTGATTCATCCTGAGATTACTTGTGCCTTTTTGCATTCAGGTCACTTTGTTCCTCTGACTGCATCCTGTGACTGACTAGCCTTTTCATTTGTGGGGTTTTTTACTGTGCCCTCATGAGGAATGCCACTTTACAACAGAAATTTATGTTCTTTGCCCCAGAGGATGGAGTTCATCTCCTCTGTCTTTAGGGACTTTTGGAAAATTATTTAGTCTGTCCTGAGAGGAGTCTAAGACTGGTGGGATAAATGAGCAGTAAAAAGCTCCTGTTTCTACGTGTTGAATACAAATGCCTTGAGAACTCTATACTGCGTAGTATTTAATCAACAGGTTATGTGACTGCAGTGTTGCATTCCCCATCCCCTAGAAAAGAACAAAACCACTTACTGAACATTTCTAGATTTTCTGAATTGTTTCCTTGTTTCTCATTTTCATCTAATAATGACTAAATATATTGTCTGTGGTTCTCTCTGGTCATTACTTTTGGCTCTTGATTGTATATATATTAAAAATTATAATTAATATATCTGTATTATCTGGGAATTATCCCTTACTCCTGCCTCCCCAGAATCAAGGATATTTTCTTAATTTTTAACATTCAAATTAATTACTTCTTAGGGTAATACAAAAGAGACAAAACTTTACTCTGCATTGACATATATCAGGATAAGCAGAGCAAAATGATGCATCACTAGAGCCACTGTTACTGGTTTGCTTTAAGGATTTTGTGATAGCATTTTCCTATAAATTCCTTCATTATTCCAGGAATCCTGTATAGTGTACACTCAGTTAAATGTATCTTATGCATTGCTAGATCTAATAATTTCAAGAAAAGGAGAGAAAATATTCTACAAGTAAGTGGCTGGTTTTTTTCACTTTACAAGAAAAAATTCAGTCATTTCAGACTTTTATAAGTCCAGCTGTTGCTGAAGTCATTCAGAGTCTGCTGTCTGAAGTTTGATCAATGCTAGTTTTGATGACAGGATCCATTATCAGTTTGAAGTGGCATGTGATAGAAGATTCTTTAGCATTTTATTCTAAGTTTGGCCAGAGAGATGAAGTTCTCTAACCGTTTTTACCTGAAACAGTGCTTCTAAATTATAATGAGAAGAGAAATAATCTCCTTATTGCTCCAGAATTTGTCAGACACCTGTAGGAACAAGCTGTACTGTGGGATTTCTGTGTCTCTGACTCTAGGTTGCCAAATTCAACTATCAGAGCACCCAAAAGTGGAAAGAAAAAAGAAGTTCTTTCTCCAAGGGAAAAAATGAAATGTTTCCCCTTTTAGACCCTACTTCTTTAGCTCCTGTTTGCCCAATCCTAACGCATATTAAAAAAAAATATTTACCAGGCCCAGTTCATGATACTAAAATCAATCCAGACTTCTTAAGGGACCCCCAGGAATTCGCAGGTGACTTGTCAGCTATGTAGTATCTTGTCTGGCTTCTTCTCTAATGCACAGTGCAGTTGATGCAATAGTGTCGTTGCCACTGAGGCCAGAGCAGGGCTTTGGCCAGAGCCCATCTTGCTGGAGGTAGGGCCTGAACTGTATTCAGCAGAAGCAACAGTTCCCTCCACAATCTCAGCTGGACCAAAGTGGTGGGAAAAACTTCCTTTTTCGTTGGACTTTAAGGGGAGGCCTCAGATCACATCTAGGTCTTGTATTTGTGTCTATTGGGTCAGAAAACCCTTTATCGTGCAATTCTTGCTTCTTCAATGAGCACAACTTGCAGACTCTCTCCCAATTTCATTACATGCCTAATACATAGGTTGAGCTCCTTTGAGTCTTTGTATATCCTCCAGGTCTTCAACCATTGCTTTGGATCCTCTTTGAGTTCCCTCTATTTTTTTGGATAACAGTCTCAAAAGATGAAAACATGAACTGCCCTGTTGTAGAAGCTGTTGAAACAATGTCAGCTACAGAAAGTCCCAGCCCACTCAATTACTTGTCTTCTCAGTAATTCCATACTGAATGACACCACTTAGCTCCATCCTCCTGCTAAAAGGCCAAAATAATCAATGAGATTATCATTCAACCTTAAGATCTTCATCAAAGGCCCACAAATATGAGAGACATTGTTTCCCCAGCCCTGCTAAAGACATGTCGACCAGCACACACACTTGCCAGGTCACAGTTCAGAGAGATTCAGATGCTCACTGTCTCCCCCCTCAGCTCCTTGAAGACACTCAGGGGCAGGTGGGAACCAACACACACTTTGGCCACATGCTTGAAGTGAAGAACTAGAAAACAGCTACCCTGAGGTGCTTCACAGCATGTACCTCCTGTACAAAGTAAACATACCCACAGAGACATTCAGATTCTCTTTAGAGGCCCAAAGCTGTAGCCATATGTCTCACAGAGCAAAAAATAGAGAGTAAATACACAGTCTTTTCACCTTCTGATATGAGATTTCTCAAAACTAGGCATGAAGGACAGGGAAAATATAAAATTACATATTTCTGCTTTTTTATAGTGCCAGGCTGGTGTTGTTAATTCTTATATAAAGGCCTCTTCTATAGAAAATGTATTGCTAAAAGAGCTATTACAAAGTGGGTCAGAAGCAGAGAGTGCAAAACCATTAAAGAGTTTGTTTAAATAGTATGACAAGCAAGACTTTTGTTGGATCTGGTTTATAGTATCAGCAATGATCTTGCAGCATTCTGACCTCCTGAGCAACAGAACTGAAGTCTCCTACTTTATCCCCATTCCTCTGTACCCCTCTGGCTTTTGGGCTAAACTTTGGGGTTTTTAGCTTGAGGTAGAAAAAGGAACTTATTCAGCTCTTTCATCTGAAATTCACCAGATACCTAAAGAGCAGACTTCCTGGTTCATGTATGGAGCAGGTCATATTCCTCTTTCGCTATGACTGTCAGGTCTGTCATACAACCCCCACAAACCCACTGCAGAGAAATTCAGATATATTTTAGAGAAGTAGTTTAGCTAAATACTAAAGGGCAGGGACTTGCTTTCAAAGACTGAAATTTTGCTTTAAAAGTTATTTTATTAAGAGAAGGAAAATGAGTCAGTAGCATGTGGAACAAATATTATGTGTGAGACATCTTAGCCAAGCAAGGGGAGAGGGGATACAGAGAAGAGTTTTGCCTGCACTTGCAACAATATTCAAAACCTTTTTTCCCCTTGATTTGTAGGACTGCATATTGCTTTCTTTGTATACAGAACCAGTCATTGTGTGTATGCAACCTCCTAACTTAGCAAGTAACTCAATTACATCCTCCTGTCTAGTGTCACTACTTTGAGTGGCACTGCCAGTACAATCTAGCAGTAGAAACATATGAAATGGTCAAGTTCATCTGAGTTTCAGGATAGGTCTTAACATATCCCACCTCACACCATGCTGTTGTAGCAGCAGAAAAAGGAAGTGGCTGGAAAGCTTCTGACCCAGTCAGCTTTCCACTGCATTTGAGGCACCAGCTCTGTGATAACCCATTTCTCCCATTCCTCATCATCCCTCAGAACTGTTGTGCTTTCCAAGCAAGGATGTGACTAATAGGAGGGAAACAGGATAAAAGCAGGACTGGGGATAAAATTATGAAATCACATGGCCATTTGGCACTAATCAGGTTCAAAAATCATGAAGTTGTCAGAAAGAGAGATCTGAGATACTAGACAGGTCTAGTAACCTTTACAAGAAACACCCACATGCTCTTCCATCTTCTAACATTTTCTCCTTTACGTGTGTGCATGGCAGGAGGAAGCTATTATTACTTTCATTTTACACATGAAGAACTGAGACTCAGTGCTTATAACTGAGCAGCCCAGTGCAGGGACACACAAATCAACTCAGTTCAAACATGTAAGAGCAAAACAGGCACTGGGAAAAAAACAGCCATGCTTGCTTAGCTAGTCAGCCCTGCTGGAAAGCAACCTATGCCTTGCAAATGAGATTATCCTGCTTCCAGAAACCAGGATTTCTCATTAAGGGACTCTCTTTCAGTATCTGAAATTTGGCTTTAGAAATTGTCTTGGTATGAAAAGATTTAGAGCTGGCTTGGTCATCGCTGAATGGAAAGGTACCCAAAGGAACTGAAAGGGCCATCCAAAAAAGTAGTGAAGACTTCCAGAGGAAGCCGTGGCAGAGAAAGAAACTGTAGCCACATGTGTTTGCCAAACTAATCCCTAAACCAATGAAATGTCTGCTGTTCTGCCAGTGGCTATGGAGACTCTCACTCACATGAAAAAGCTTTGACTTGGGCTCCTGGGTATGTCAATGGCTCCACTGAAATTATACTACTGTTTTCATAAGCTATTTATTTCCTGTTAATACCTTGGAAAATTCTTAGAAGAGATTTAAATGAAGACAGTATTGCAACTTGGCAAGATCATTTCAAAATTCATTAGTGCTCTTTTTCTATTTTCCTTTGTAGAGCTCTGGTGCCTGTCATCAATAGTCAAGGGGAGAGTTGGGGGCTCTTTTGTTTGATTCTGATTCTACAGAGCAAAATCCTACTGGCTTCAGTGTTTTGACCCTTAAAAATTATTGAATTTCCCCTAGGAAGCTGCAGCTTTTAAATATTCTGTAGTGATACATTTTTAAGTCTGCCCAGATGTAAAATGTTTACATGAATTAACTTGACTTCTGAGTACCTGAGACAGAAAGATTTCCTAATTGAAAAAGATATGTTATGTATTAGTCTTTCCTATCTATTGTGATTCAACCCATATGATCAATCTATTTTCCTTCTGTCATGGATTGCAGAGATCATTCGGCCGTGGTGATTTAACATAATGCTGTGCTATGTTTGTACAGAAACACTGCACAAGGGAGATTCCAAAGGGATTTCAGCAACCCTTTTCTAACACAAGATTTTTGAATAACACTACTTGGCCATAGGAAAAAGAATTTCCTTTTGGCATTTTATTTTCTCCAATGAAAACAGAAAAAGTGGAAGTCAGATAGTATTGTTATTAGAGCTTTGTTGCAGTGAGAGAAGAAGTGGTGTTCACAACAGCATGGATACAGCAGCTGAGAGACAGCACCTCTTCTAGACCTTCATTTGATCAGCTTGTCTCCTAGATTTAGGTCCTCATGGAACTGATCCTTCTCTTGGACCATACCTAGCACATTCCACTTCCTTTTCTCAGAATCTTCTGTATCATTGGGAGTTTGGGAGGGCAGAGAGCAAGTAATGAGTTCACTGTTGAGATTTTTGTGCTTTAAATGTCAGTTACTAAGGAGATGCTTGGAAGTTTTATGGTTTGCTCTGTGTGGATTTCTAATGGAAATAAAAAGATGAAGATGGAACCTGTCAAAAAATCCATAAGCAGAAAGAGCCACCTATACTTGTCCTTGGCTGCAAGCTGAATGGACTAGGAAGCACCAGAACACAGTAGTTCTGTTTCGTGCACTCACTAGAGCCAGGGAAAAATGTTAATATTTTCATAGAAAACATTTCAAAATAATCTCCCTTCTGCAACAGCTTTTAGATTCTCAAGTTTTTTTCTGGTTTGTGATTTTTTCACTTGCTCTCCTTCCATTTTACCTTTACTGGTGCAAGAGAAGAGAGGTGGCAAGTTATCTAGCTAGCTAGATACATAGGTAGGTATCTTGCAGTGACAGGGCTGTAATATGACCTAAGTTAATCAGGCCTGTTGAAAAGTTTTCAGATTTCCTCCCATAAACTCAGCACATGCCAGACTCGTGCTTCAGTCCCTGTGACTGACATGCCATGCTGAAGGCACTCACATGTGTGCACAGGCAGCTGATGGTACAATGTGACACTATTTGCTGCCCAGCCAAAAGAATGTGTGACATGCTCCATTGCAAACACGGAACAGACTTGTTTATTCTTTTAAACAGGCTGTTTATTCTTTTGACTTGCATTTGTCACCTGTATATGTTGTACCCTAACTTAGTCTTGTTTCCTTTTATTTCTCCTTTATGCTGTGCATAGACAAAGCAGCAGTCCTTGAAGAGTTCCCAATTTTTGTTAACAGTTCTCAAGTTTCTGTTCCTAACTATGTCTAGTTACTTTGGGTTCAGAGAATTGGCTCACTCTCTTCCTTTAATCATTTCATGCAATATTCTGACTGCATAAGGTAAGAAAGTCATAGAGTCTTTTACTTCTATAAGATTTAAAATAGAACCACTATTTCAAGTCACCCCTCCTGGGGGCAAGGCTTTCTGTTTTAAAAAGCTAGTTCTTACTTTTTGATTCTCTTTAGACTTCAGCATTAGATACCTTGCAAATCCAAATTGAAGTCACACAAGATTTTTTTTTCTTTTTCTTTTTCTTGGAAATACTGCCAAATAGATGTTTTTGTGCATCAGGGTTGTCCTTTGCACCATGATGGGGTAATATGCACTAGAGGGTGGCTATTTTAATTTCAGAATTTTGTTACTGAAGCAAATAGTGTAATAAAACCAGCATTAAACTTCGATAAACTTGAGACAACTCTGAAAAAAATAGTTTCTTAACAGAAGACTTCCTAGTATACGTTTGGACTACCATTTAAATGGCCAATAAAATTTTTGCCATAAGCCACTTCCCTCCTTCTCCCTCCCCTCCTTCTGCTAGTGCTGCAATTTACAGAAGCAAAAAGAGGAAATCTGCTGATGACATTTTTCCAACTGAAGAACAATTTTTGCTTAGTGTTCCCTGTAGTGTTCTTTGCATAATGTTCTTACTCCTTTTTTTATGTGACGGCAGAAAGAACTGGTTGCTGCAAGCCTTGGTGTGCCCATGCTTGCTTTCCTGCAGAGAGAAGAGCAACATGGAGGCTGAGGATGCAATTGCACAGCTTTTAGCCAGGGTTCCAGGGAGTTCCTAGTACCCAGGATGAACCCCGTTGTATCACATATTCACTTCTGTGAGCACTGGATACACTGCTGAGAGCATGGGTAATGTCTTAAAACTGATTCTGTTAGACTACTGTCTGAATATATCCTGTAGTTATTTCTGCTTATCACAAATCTTTAAGGAGACAGGCACACAGCACAGGGACACTCCCACAATGACACCACTTCATCATTTGGCCTCAAGATATTTTGCAAGGCTTAGTTGAGAGAGGAATAGGCCTTTAAAAACTGACAGACCGCTATCCCAGAAGCTGTAGGGTTGCTGACATATCAGCATTCAGTGGCCCTTCTTGATAGCTGACAATATTAGATGTTTAGAAGAGCTTGAAAAACTCTTTGTAAAATAGTAGTTTATTTCTTTTTCAGGGAAACTAATAGTGATTAAGCCATTGGACCAAAACCACTAATCCAAAGCTGACAAGATATATTGCATGGACATGTCAATGTCCAAATAACAAAAGTCTCCCTCTCCCTGTTATATTAAAGACTTTTTAAAGTCAGGAAAGAGTATAGAGAAAAGGACTTTAAAAGTTCAGAGAAAAACACTTGCTGAGTGAAATGCTGGTGAGATTACATTTTTAAAAATGGAGAAATGTTCCAAAACTGATGAGCAGGAAATTTGGCTTATTTGGCAAACAACAAAAGAATAATCCTATTTTGCGTATTGCACTTCTGTGTCCATAATTTGATTCCAAGAAGGCTGAAAGGAGTGAGATGCACCTTTGCAGCACAAAATGCCCACCATATGTGGGGACTTGACAGATCGTTATGGCATTATTGAACCTTAATTCTCGTAATGCTAAGAGATGATGTGGGCAGACAGAGTTGATGGGAAGGATCCAAAAGATAACCCCATTTCTACTAGTTTCTGTTCACTTCTGAATGATATCCAGCATGTCAGGCTCAGGTTACTTTTCCCAGGCTCTCCCTGCTATCTCTTTTTCCTTCTTTAATTCAGTTAATCTTTCTCTATTCTTGCCATCTGTTTAGTTAGTCTGCCCTAAACTGTTCCTCTTGCAGCACTGCTGCAATCCTGCAACCAGCAAGATAACCAAAAGCTGCTTTTGGCAGCTCAACACTAGTGTAAAATTGCCAGGTCTCAGAGTGGCTGATAAAGCTTTCTGCTACATTTTTTTCTTTGTCTAGCAGCAAGCTTGGAGGAAGCAGAATAAGAAAAGCACTCTGTTGCTGTTTTGCTGTCCTGTTCTCCCTCTCTTCATAGGATTATTTTTTGTCTTGTGTTGTCCTCAAGAAACTTGGAGTCAGTTTTAAGTAGAAGTCAAAAAATTATCCCTTTTCTGTTCTACCAAAAGGTCAGTTAGCACCATAAAAATTCAGGACAAGGGAGTAAAGGAACATTCACAAGAACTTGCTGCAGCTAAATGGAAAGGAAAAAAAGAAGGAGGGTTAACTCCATTTCCTTCTTTGCCCAGGTCTCCAAAAATATCCAAGTGATTATTAGTGGTACTGTTTGTCATCACGTCATAAAAGAGAAGATCATGTTAACACCTGTGAATATCTGTGCCTAAGTGCTTCACTGAAAAGTATTCAGAGCAAATGTCCCTCCTCTGCTTCTGCCTATTTAATTGACTGCCTGTTATTGCAGCAACCAGAATGCATGCTTCTGCCTCAATATGATATTTTAAAAGGCAGTTAAATGCTCTGGCATCTTCATAAGAAAATTTCTCACCCTCAGATTGTCCATGATGAAGAGGACAGAACTTCTCAGCCACTAAGTGGCATTTTATGGCAATGGAAATTTGGCATTTATATCTGTTTCAAATATGTTCCCTCGAGTCTGTTTCCTTTTAGCAAACACTTCATTTTACTTACTTTTTCATTGAGTTCTGCTGATGACAAAACGAAGCAAGGAAGGCTGACTGGAAAATTGGAGTTCCGTTTCATTAAACTGCTTCTAGTTTCAAAATTTGTTTCTGTATTCATGCGAATGCAATCCGCGACCTTTCCACTGGAAACAAAGCACTGCTCTGTGACAAAGCCCCCAGAGAAGGTTCACAGCGGCTGCACTCCCCAGGAAAGGACGAGACTCCTCTGGAGAGCTCTCACTAACCAGACTGGAGTTGGAAACTTGGTTTTCCACAGCTGGGAGAAAGCCAAGGCCTTTCTCTTAGCTTGTCTCTCCTTCCCTCCATATATCATCTGGAGAAGCTATTTTGCCAAATTTTGGTGAACTGACATTTCAGTGTTTGACTGCTGCAACAAAAAGACATTTTTGGACCAAAAAAGAACTGTCAAAAAAAAGTCTCTTAATGTTTTATAGTTGAGTGCCCAAAAAACGTTCTCTCTACAATTCATTACTGTATAATCTTTTGAGAAAAGAAGCAGCCCTCTAAACTTCTCTCATCAGTTGCACTGAAAACAGCAGTCCATTCTTGATGCTTAAGAATCAAGTCTTTTATGCGACAACTTTGATGACAACACAAATGTAGAAACATAAATTGTCAGTGTAACATTTAAGAAAACTGAACTCTACAACAAGCCCAACTCATAAACAAAACTTAGACTCACTTTTCTTCTGAATCCTTTTTTATTTATTTTTCTGCAGTAATACTTGCAGAATACTTGAGTTTCATATGCATAATTTAGCATGGAAAAAAAATGCAAGCAACTGAGCTGTAAGTGACACTTGGGGCAGAGACAGTAAAATGAGATCTTATTGTTGTTGAACTGGCCTGTCCACCTCTGAGAGCAGAAAATGTACCCTCAAGTGTACTGTGACAGGCTTTAATCAGCATAAAATGGAACTGCCACTGAAAACATGGATCTCACACTTGATGCACTATATCCTTCTCTTTCCCGCCCTATCTTTTCTATATGACCCCTTCCCACACAAAGAACAGGATAGCTTGAGCTGTTCTTCTCCCTTGATCTTTTTCATCATGTATGATAGGAAGAATGGATGGATCAGAACTTGGAATGAGTAAGCAGCTGGAGATGGACAGAACAATATTTTTTATTGCAATGGTGATGTAATTTTAAGAGGAATTACACCATTTGCTGCTACTTGGTAGTTTCTCCAGGTAAGGTCACCAGGAGCCATGAATTTCCCTATAAAATTTGGGTTATGGGAAGATCTGGTTTTTATGCCAATTGCCCCTCTGTGTTTTCACTACAACAAAAAGGAAGCATATTTGAACCATCCTGAGAACACCCATCTTCTTGAAATGGAGCAGATGGCCCTGAAATCTCTAATAGATGTTTGGCGCCCCCCAGGCTGGGCTGTATTATATCAAAGGTAACCTCTGGCACACACACAGCAGAATGGGATGTGCAGCACAACACTGGATTTCAGAATTTCTCCCATCAGAATTCGGACAATCCACATACCTATTATTTCTTCAGCTATTGGAGGGGGATTCACATGCTTAAATTCCTCAGATTAAAAAAAAAAATCAATGATTTTATTGACTGAACAGTATTGTTCCTCTAAAAAAACACACAAGACATAAATAAAGACATAAATGCAGATGAACTGTTAAGTAATTTGCAATAGTTTGAAATACTTATATTCATACCATGCTTGTAGACTTTTTTCACTGGAATATATTTTGCAGTCGTTAACAAAGATGCTATTCCATTTAAGTCAATTGGGGCTTCTCTGGTGTATCCCAGAACAGAACTGGAGCCAAGATATGTATCTTACTCAGTTCATTAGACTCTCCAAAGCCGTAGATTAAATAAGCAAGTATGTCACTAAATCTGTTCAGCATTAAAATGATACAAAATGTATTTTTCTTCTTCCAACTAAATAGTTTTCTTCAAATTTGAACCAGATGGAAACACAGTGAGTTATCTGAGATGAGCTCATCTGGACTTCTGAGTGGAATGTCCGACATTTGGTCACACATCTTGAGATGTGAGTTAGGGTCTGAATGGGGAAATTTTTATCATCTTATGTTTACTCTTGTGGATAGGCTCATTAGCTTCAATGGGCAACAAGAAAAATACATGACACATGCACAGGCAGAGTAAGACCATGCAGGACATGTTCTGTATAAAGTCTCCCAAATGTAGTTTGCATTCCAAAGAAAATTGTCCCTCAAAACTCCAGCAAACACAATAAATAAAAGATCAGCAACAATATCAGTCAAGAAATGTGGAACAGTTCTTATTTTTCTATATCTTCCATTAAACCTGCTTTCATTATATTTGTCTGAAAGATTAATATTTCAGGGGGCACAAATTTTCTATGGAACCAGGCATACTGTTGTGATTTGCCTAATTAAAAAAAGCAGGCATCTACATTATTTCTTGTAGTAGTAATAAAAAAACCAAACTATGAGGGAGTTTATAACTGTGGAGCAACAGATACTAAATCCCCTTGCTTTCAGGATTAAAACCAAACAGTTCCAATGAGGACTCGCTCCCACATGGCAAGGCTACCAGGAAACTCCACTTGTTTCAGCTGAGAGTCACTTTCTGTTATCAGGTACAGCAAGGGCTGCAGCCAAACAGCTCCTGTGTTGTACCTGTCCTTTATTAGCCCAATCAGGCTAATCTTGCCTCACTGAACTCAGGGGAGTTCTGCTGTTGCCTTCACTGAGGTAGGAATTTTACCTTTAGTCAAGAGCCTGAATATTAAATGTGTTGACCTCCCACATCTTCAGCAGAGAAAATGATACTCAAAAGTACCTCTATATTATTATGCACATTCAATTTTTAGACAGTGTGTGATGGCTGCTTCAGGCTAATTTACCAGTCTTTCTGGTAAGATGAATTGGCATAGGTGGAATTCCTGTCTGTGAGAATTAAGCTGCTTCTAATATTCAGACTGAACAGGTTTGGTTTTTTACACTGCATTGAACTGGGGCCAGCATACTTTTAATGTGCAACTCTCCTGACTCCCATGAGCAAGCTGGAAGAATCTGTTATGTGGCAATGAAGAAAATCTGTATACCTGAGAGAGATTTTGCAGCCATCTGCCTGAAAGTTTTTCCAAACTCTAATATAGACTTTGGGGTTTGTTTTTTATTTTTTAAACACTTTATATCATAGTCCTAAACAGAATGGCCTGAATTTATTCCTCCTATGACTCCACTGCAGTTCAATAATTATTTTGTATTTATTCTTTCCCTCTTTTGTAAGGAAGATAGTGAAAAAATCTGCATTTAAACAAACTTCAGTCATAACAGCTTTCTATCCTGAAGAATTCAGTGTTTTTATGGTTTGGGTTTGTTTTTTAAAATCAGATACACAAAATCTGATTTGTATTGGCTAAATTCCAATTTATTTCTCTTGCCTGATATTTCCATCTGGCTAGCCCGGCATCTTCAGCTGTGTGTAGCCAAGAGGAATCACCAGCCATGGGGATGTTAGTTGAATTTAACTGAATAAATCTGGGCCCTGGTGCCTTCATTTTATGACTTTCTTTTTTTGATATCCCTGAAGTGTTTGACAGAGACTTAAAAGTTTTTGGGCCAAGATTTAGGTTATTACTTGAACAGCAAAAGATGAAACAGACTATCCTGAAATATAAACAAATTTGAACACAAACTCAAAGCTGAATTTATCCAGCAGAAATGTCTTGGTAGGACTTTACGAAGACCAGGAAGAATGAAAAATAGCAGGATTTAAAAAAAATAAAATCATACTTACTGGAGCTGTGGACATTCTCAGGATAATTAGTTACATATGTTTTGGTTGTGCCCTAGGGTAAAATAAGTTCTGAGATGAGGTAATAAATAAATTAAATGTGGTTTTGGAAATTGTTATCCCTCACTACCCAAAATGTCCACTGCTAAAAGAATTTGGAGGCAGCCAACTTTGGAAATCTGAAAGGACCACAGACACAATTTTTATAAGGGCAACAATACTGTAAAGAAGACACCACAAAAACTGAAGGCAGCACAATTTTGAATGCTGCTGATTGATGCACTGAGCTAATCTAAGTGATAGATTTTGGAAAGATTTGTTTGAATAAGCTAGGTAATTTAGAAATGAGCTACAGAATGTAGCCCCACTTAAAGTCATCAGTTATTATAGCAGCAGCTGAAATACTAGCTATATGTTTTGATCACATGGATGAATTTTATAAACACTGAATTGCTTTCTCCAGCTACCACCCTTCCCTTTTTTCCTACATTTTTTAGAGTGGAAAATGTAAATACAGCTTAGTATCCCTTATCATGTAGTATGTCCATTTACTATTGTTTTTCAGTCTTGCTTACAGTACTCCAAAAAAAGAGCAACCTTTTTTTAACCTGCTTGACCCAGCCAATCTGAGAAGACATATTTTAAGTCTTTGACTAATCACTAGGTTTTTATTTAGGGCTAATTTCCATTTTCAGTGGAAAAGACAGATTTCACAGACTTGACAACCTGCTGTAGTTTTATTTGGTCTTGAAGAAGCAAGAAACAAGTAAATTTGCCAGAGTCTCCTGAGGTTTTAGTAAACTGCAGAATTTCCTTCTCACAATGTGTATGATTAGCCTCACAACTTTTTCATCAATTTTCCTATGAAAAGGACTCCTCTATGAAGAGAACTTCATAGAACTCTCACAATTTAAAATGTATTCTTGTGTTGGACAAAAAATATTAATGCTTAATCAACTGTATCAAACTCATTTCTACATGTCTTTGCTTCAGCTATCCATTTTAGCTCTTCTCATTCCCCCTCCATTAGATGCAGGATGATTCTGGGCTGGCAGCTCCATAACTATCACCGCCAACGTAAAGACTGTCCCAGTGGAAAATAAAAATCAGCAAGTCCTGAATCTGATGTATCTTTGCAATGCCTATTTAACATTTTATTAAACAAATGGAAAAATCAAGGCCCATCAGTTTACCACTCCTGCCCCTTTGTTCTAGATTAAGCCTTAACCAGTTTACCTCAGCCCAGCCACAGGTAATGAAAAATTCAGATTACTCCAACATCCAAAGGGTTTTAGTCAGCAACTAGACTTTGGTCTCTTTCTTCTTAGTCAGGAGGTCCCTAGTCTTTGGATTCTTTCATCAGTAAATTTTAAGAATTTAGCCAAAAGATAAAAAGAAAAATTAACTTCCAATTCTGTCTTTGCTGTTCTGCTTTTCCCACTTAGAATGCAGGTGTAGGTTTTCTCAGGTGCACAGTATCTCCATCAGGCATCCCCTCCTGAGGCAGTGACTGAGCAACTGGAACATAGCAGAGGAAACTGATGGCAAGGTATCCTAAAACTTAATCAATCTTGGGTTGAGGCATGTAAATAAAAAACTGAACCCAAAACCTGATTAAGATGTTTTGAAGGAGCTTTAGGAGGGACTACCACCTGGAGAACTCAACATGTTTGAATATTGTGGTCTTCCAGCTGCCACAGAAAGGATTTGTCAGGGGACCCACACAAATTCCAAAGTAGCCAGTGTTGTTTTAGAAGCATTTTCATATAATATCAAAGATACATGCCAAATAGTAAAAAGATGTATGAGCAACTCTATTTTCTCAACTGAATTTAGCACACAATCTGTCTAAAGCCATTGTAAATTATCATTTAATAGCAATAATTTTCTGTTCTATCAGCATATTTCTGAAACACATTCAAGGGTGTTAGAGAAATATGAGGTATTGTGGGTAGAGGTAATCTGGACTCTGTGCACCAGTGGGTGTTCACAAACACACGTTAACCACAGTTGGGGACTGGAGTTAAGTAAGAGTTAAGCAATTTTCTACAGGATTGCATTTCACAATGGTAGGAAGGAAGTAATTTTAATCACATAAGTAGAACAAGTATCATTCATTCACTTATTTCCATAATGATGTGTCAGTGTTCATAGACTTGTAAAATCCTGTGTTGTGAGCAGCAGCAATTTTTGTAATAATGGGTAGAAGTTAAGGATCAGGATTCATAGATAAATTTGGCTTCATAGATACTAGATAAAGGGCTATGCATTGTATCATTAATAATATATTAAAATTTAATAATCATCTTGATCTTATACAACATCAAATGTAGGGCTGTAGCACAACTCATACTAATTTATTTATTTTTTTTTTGCAAGCTGAGAGCTGCAGCTGTAGTTGCACCACCAGCCTGCCATTTAAGAGATGTAGGGATAGCTACACGCTTCCTGTGTGACTTCTTACAAATTGCTTAATCTCTGTTTCTTAACTCCTCATCCATGAAACAGAATTATTTCCTTGTAGCACTGGAATGTCTATTAAAACACATGTATTAATGAGCAGGTACAGTGGCAATAAAAACCGTAAAATGGCCATTAGGAAATGTTAGAGTGAAAGCTCTCTGTATTCATACTTGTAATTAATTCCTAACTTCAGGCCTCTTCACATTTTCTGCAGACCTATGCTAACACTCCATGGGTAAACTTTTTCATTTTCTGCTTAATTCCCAAGAGAACATTGCAAAAACCCTGTGTTTGTCTAGATAGTCTTTTATCAGAATAATGTTTTTACTATTTCTTTCAAAATGTTATGGATACAAATGAAATGAAAAAATATATCAAAGTACAGGACCATCAAAGAATATTTATATAAGAAATGAAGTATCATATAAGGAAATAATCCCACAAAACTATGTATACTTCAACAATCTTTGCCAGTGTTAAATGTATTGCCGAAAACTTGATTTGTCCAATGTGAAATTCAGATATATTAGAGATGACATTGTCAATCACTTAAGAGGTAGGGAACCTGTAAATGTATTATAACAATACCTACTTTAGGACCTTTCATTAAAAATGCTCTGATTAAGTCTTGAGGGTCTTGGAGCAACACTTTTCAAGACAGATAAGGAAAATGGAGAGGCGAAGAGTGAGGAATGATGTAAGATTGCACAATTGCTCCACGTGGAGTAAATCTGCCCTAGCACTGAGGAACCATTTGAGGAAGCTGGGAAATGGAGAAGGGTGTGGCTGGTGAAACCCTGTCTCTCAGAGCCATAACCACATGTTTAAAATAGCCTTGGAAAAATACACTCTGGTCTATGATTGTTGTTTTCAAGTGCAGTGAACGTTCTACACGAGTCCTTTACAACAAGCATGCTCCCACAAGGAAGATTAGGAGGCATCAGTGGCATAAATCATGTCCTTAATTTCCACACTCCTCTCAGTTCTAGGTAAGGAGATCCCAAAGGCAAGACTCCTTGTAGTTATTGTCTAGCTGAAGTATCCTCTGTAGTGATGCACAGTGACAGAAAATATTTATTGTTAATTCCACAGAAAATGAAAGAACAGAGAGCAGGGAAAATCATTATTTACAATAAAAAGATATGTGTGGGCTTATGCATCATGAGTATAAATAGGTCACAGTCAGGAGTAATATAGTATTCTGGCACAATAACTTTCCACTTAAGAAAATATTTCATTTAGGCAGGGCAAGAGATTTTTCAATGATAAAGACATAACAAAGAAAGTCATGCAGCTAAAGGCAGTAACTTTACTAAAGGTCTCTTTTTAACCAGTTACTTAAAGAGAGAGGAAGTAGACATGGAACTATCACAATCACAGCTGCCATATGATTTTGATAAAACGCTTCAGGAGACAGTAAAATGACAGAATGAAAACAAAAGAGATCCTCAGGGTGACCTATCTCAAATTAAATCACTTCATGCCAGCCCCTATTTCAAAATGGTTCAGAAGGCCCTTCTCAGATGGTGGCAGTCCCACATGTAGGATGCTGAGTCAGTTCTGAGTAGCCATGCAAGAAATGCAAGAAACTTCGTTTCTACTTATATAGTGGCTTTTTTTATTTTTATTTTATTTTATTTTATTTTATTTTATTTTATTTTATTTTATTTTATTTTATTTTATTTAAACTGAAATGTGATACCAAGGCTTATACCCTGGCATGACTCTGGGATTTGAGGTTTTCATTGTAAGGAGTCAGTGCAGTTGTTTGACCAGTTAGTAAGACAGATGGAGTCCTGAATAAACAGGTACAAGACAGGACGTCAAACAACAAATAGTATTGTCATGCTTCATCTCAGTTTTGTAGATCCTTCTGCATCGAATACAGACTTTATGTATTTGTGAAGGTTACATAATCACAGCATGTTGAGGTTGGAAGAAGTCTCCACAGGTCATCTGCTCCAACCTGCCTGCTCAAGGCTGGGCCAGTTTTCCAGGACTATGTCCAGATGGCATTTGAGTATCTCCAAGGATTGAGACTCCACAACCTCAGGAAAAACTGTGCCAGTGAAACAGTATTTCCTGACATTCAGAGGGTTTGTGCCAGTCCTGTCAGTAGGCAGCATTGAAAAGAGCCTGGTGTCATACTCTTAGCACCCTCCCATCATATGTTTATATACACAGATGAGAACCCCACATGTCTAGTCTTCAGGCTGAACAGTCCCAGTTGTCTCAGCTTTTCCTCATAGGATACATGCTCCAGGCCCTACATCAAATACATAGTCTTTCACTGGACTCTCTCCAGTAGCAGTTTTACAATAACCTCCTCATAATTGGTCAAGCTAAGGAAGAACTGTATGTATTTCTTGCTTTCTGAGGAAGATGCATTGGCCAACATTAACCTTGTCTGAGAAAGAGTCACAATTTTGTTCACATAACATATGGTACTCTCTCGGTCTCCTGCCTTCCAGATTTGTGCATTCTGGAATCATTTGCAGAGGAAAATTGAGTGTCCTGGGTACAGAAGGAAAAGAGGGGTGGAGTTTTCTAGCACTGTTAGATTCCATACCATCCATGTCATGGCAGGGAAGTGTGGTTTCAGCCGAAAATGCTGAGCTGCTGGAAGCGGGAAGTGGAGTCAGTCTTACCTCTGTGGTGGGGAAAGATAGATTGGTCCCTTGAACAAACCAAGCTGTAACTGCTGCTGCTGCCCTTGGGAGGGAACCCCCTGCATCAGGACTACCACTGCAGCCACCCATCTGAGCAGCTTCCCAAGTACTCCAGGGTCCAGTTTTTTCAAGTAAATGTTCTTATCTCAACTGAGAATCTCTGCCTTTAGTGTCCCTCTCACCAGGAGAGTGTGGGGAGAAGAGGGGACTTTAAGTGGGGTTTAATTTTCCACTGGGTTTTTTAAACTAGCAGTGTGAGATAACTTCAGAGCTGAATGGACTTCATTGTAATCAAATAAGCTTTTTTGTACTTTGAAATATTTTGGAAAACTTAATTTGGCTGATTGACCTTGCTTTCACCCGAGGCACTGGTATCCTGTGCAGTAACAGGGGTGGGTCCCAGTTTTGCTCTCCTGTGCAGGGTTGAGATGTGTGCCTATGGCACCATGCCAGGCACATGCAGAGAGGCACCTTCACATCCAGCCCTTCCCACTGGCAACACAAAGCCCTGCAGTTCTGCGAGTCACTCCACAGGGTTAACAGGCACCATAAGTGTGCAGCTGTTTGAGATCTGCTCTGCTGTCAGATATCTGCTCCCTTTGGCCTATGGAGAAAGGCTAGCAGGTCAGATCCAGCCTCTTCCTCTGCCTGTCCTGGGCCATATATCTACAATACAGGGAATAGTGCAGCATGGTCCAGGGAAGAGTTGAGCTAGTGGGGCCAGGTCTGGGCAGTTACGACTTTGGACTCCCAAAGCAGTTCTGTATTTGCATGCTGTTGGGTTGAAGGCGTTAACGCAGCTTTCAGTTGAAGATGTGAAAGACTGCAGTAAGATCCTTGAAAAAAATCTCCTTCACATGAGGTCTATAATGACAAGTTAAAAATTACGTGTCAGGAATGTGTATGGATATCTGATCCTGCATCAGTGCTGGGCAGTTTGAGGTCCAAGTTTTTTCCACCTAGCCATTTCTACAATACCTAGGTAAGAGCATCCTTTCTCCACTGGAAATCAGTTCTTAGGTTGACATACTTCTGATACATCTTCCTTATTGCACATACATAGGCCAGTTGAATGTGAATGAAACCATTTCCAGCACAAGTGCTTCTGGTTACTTCTGACTTCCCAGTGAGTAGTGTCATGCCCCCAGGCTTACAGAATCCCAGCCCACTAACCTCACCTCGCTGAGGTTGCTTGAGCTTACACTTTCCTTCTTATACAGATAATCACCATAAAGAGACCATTTCACCCCCTTGCACCTCTTTTACATTTGCCTTGATTTACTGATTACATATCAGAGTTCAAGAAGGAAATGTTTCATACTACTTTGCAGTCTTCCTATGTCATCTATGCACATTGATCTGTCATTACAGATCAATGTTTTGGGGAGCTCACAATTAATTCTTGCCTCATAATCAGATATGAATATTTCAGAAGGAAGAGTCTACAAAATGCTCCAGAATACTTTGAAGATTGATTGCAAATAATTTTTTGTTTAGATTGATCTGATTTTAGATTAGTTAGAATTGTTAATAAACAGTGAATGACTTTATACTGAAGGTTGCTGCCAGTTACTTGATTTAACTGTGGTCACAGTGAGATTTTTTTAAAAAGATCTCACAGGAATAATTACATTCTCTCACTGCAAAAGGATTTCTTCTTGTTTCTTCTTCTTGTTATGTATACTTACTGCCGTTCAGGCATTCAGCTTTGAAAACTTTTGTGGTCTGACACTGCCAATTCTCAACCACTGTCACCCAAATTTTGTGACAACAAAGGCTGCCATTCAGATCTGTAGAATGCTGCCTTTTTTATTAATTGACTGTAATATAACAGTTACAACTACAATAATATTGCAGTAGTCCCAGTGTGTATTATGATAGTAACCTTTCTGATATGCAAATAAGTTAATATCACAGTCTAAAGGGGTTACAGCATCTCCCTATGATTCTCTGGTTAGGACCCAAACCCTGTGGCAACTACATCTGTATTCTCACACTCATTCGCACTGTGCTGTCTTGGACCAATCTTCAAATATCTGCATCCTTCAGTTTCATCATTTGTGAAATGACACTTTTGTAGACCTTTATAATGTTTGTGAAAAGCTTTGAAATACTGGGTTTAGAAGACACTAGCAAACCGCACAGTAAAGACTTTCATTTGTTTGACTGTGCCTTACCTAGGATCTATGTGAGCAGCAGGTCCAACTTTAAGGGGTCTGGTGACAGGGGAACAAAAAATCCAGACAGTAGGCATGATAAAAGACCAGGAAAGAAAAGATGTCTACAACAGGCTTGCCACCTAGTATTCAGTGGGCTTTTGTTTAGCTGTCCCAGAGATCTGATAGACTCATGCCCAGCCTCCTTCAGGCTGAACAGACCAAGTGACCTCAGCCACTTCTCATGTTTTCAGTATATTCCCCATCTCCAGGCAGGTATGGTTATTGTTGAAGCACTCAGTGTAATAGTTTTGCATCTCACAAACAGTAGGTGCCTATTTTTCCTTATTCACAAATTCACTTTCCCACAGTCCTAGTTCTTTAGTAAAAGGAGATGTAGGCCACTGCATCAGAATGGACTCATGGATTCTCAGCAGAGAAAACTAAAATGCATTTTGCCTCCCTTTGGATGAGAGGTCAGACTCGTTGGAGGGGAGGGCAAAAGGCAGAGGTATGACAAAGACTGAGGATAGAGCCCTCATTACTTGTCCTGACATTGGAAGAGGCCCTAAACTCAGCAACTCTGCCCTCCTGCTCATCCCTGCCAAACCATAGTGACAAGCCAAGGAGCAAGACCTCCAACAGACTGAGGAAGCTGCAGAACCTTTTTTGCTGTCACTAGACATCTGCCACCCTTGACAAGGCTCTGCTTTCCCTGTGCTGGCACCTGGCCCTGACTGAAGCCCTCTGCAAACACTGCTGTCTCCAATGCCCCCCAGCTCTCACTGGAGTGTGGGCCCTGGAGCACTGGCAGTCATGGCTGTGGGAGTATAGGAGCTGCTGCTGTCGTTGTGGGCTAAACCTTTGGCTCTGACAGGACTTAATGCCAACTTCATCTGAGAAGGGCTTTAGAAAATCTGTGCAAGCAATTAGGGAATGAACTGCCTCCAAGGAAACTCTCCCTAACCCTTATTAGTAGTTAGAGGTTGGCCACAAAGCAAGTAGCTTTACATTCTCAGACTTACAGACACCATTATGATGGACGTCCCGACAGGAGCCAATTCAAAACAGATACACGGCGCTTTGTTTGGTCGTGTGGGTGCCCTGGTTTGCGTGAGGTACCAGTGCTGCAACTCTGCACGGGATTGACATGGCTTTATCTTTTCTAAGCACTGGTCTTTACGGGATTAAAAAAGAATTTTGTTTAATCTGAAGCCAAATTTTTGCAAGACTTCGAATTGCCCTGAAACCAAATCCAGACAATCTACAAACATTTGAAAATGAAATCTGTTATGAAAAGTAATTTATTTTTAGGGGTTTAAACATATTGTTATTGACATTTCATGCAGTAGTGTAGCAATGCTGTCTAAAAAGGTGTGTAATGTACATTGCTGTCAATATTCTATGAGCTGATTCTCATGTTTTATTTTATAAGCAGACAGCTGTGTCTAAGTCAAGGGAGAAACCCTTTACTTTACAGATCGGGAGGCCTTCTGTTTGTGCCGTGACACATTTTTTACAGAGTATTTCAACAGAATTTCCATTCCACAGGAAGTTTCAAACTGTTTTCATTCTGAAGGAGAGCAATTTGCAAAGTGACAATATTTTCCATGACAGGGAAATCCCAGCTTTTAACTCATTTCTGTCCCAAAGCAAGGAACTGTGTGGGTGACTCCTTCCGTCTTACTCTTAGCCCTCGTGCCACTTCCTGTTGCTTTTCAGCACAGGATTTGTGTCTCCAGGGTTAGCAGGCATGATTCTGAGTACAGGATTAGGAAGATTTCATAAAATGAGCAAGCCATATTTTTGGACGTGTCTCTCTTCAGATCAGAATCACACTCTAAAGCCAAAGTCACGGCACCAGATTTTATATTCTGTGTAACCAAGCCCTGCATTTTCCAAGTCATAAGAGTTATGATGACCTGATCTTAAAGGGAGTTGGGTCCTGAGCAGTGCAACTATTTCTCAGATCCTTTGATTTGCATTAACAGCTTCATCTGTAATCATACTTGCACCATATGCAAACTCTCGTTTGCAATTCACATAGATTATTAATTCACTGCTTAAGCTGCATATTTCCTCTATTAGTCACATTTCTTGGAGGGTTCTCATTACTACAGCATATGGAAGTCTTCTTTCCTATGGTGCCGTGCAGTGATTAATTGTGGGAATCAAAAGATATGTAAAAGATATAATTTAGGACCAAACTCAACATAGAAATTTCCCTAATGCAAACCTTGTCAAGCAAGCAGTAGAGTTGCTGAAAGTTTACATTGCTACAAGCTTTTTCATTGTTTGGAGACAATGCATTTTCATCTGGTCCAATACTGAATGGACAACAGGAGTTTGAGAACTGTGTGTAGGGACTAATGACTAACTGAGAGGAGGCAATGGCTCAAACACAGTTGAGGGCCATTAATTGTGGGCAGTCATTAATTCTCAGACAACACCCAGTGTCAGAGTTGCTACTCTTATGAATAGTTGTTTAAAATCTTGTCTATGAATGTTTTTAGGGTTAGGTAGTTAGAGTCAGCACATATGGGGCATTTCCAGAAAATTAACGCTTTGTATGTTGGGCAGATTGCTTATGTCAGCTCTCCCCATGGCTTTCATTTGCTAATACATTTTGAATGATGAATTGTGGTTTATGTTTTTATACACTCCCATATTTAACTTACATCTATTGATTTTCAGCAGCTTCTCTCTGTGTGTATGTGTGTGTGTGCACACATTCACCTTTTAAGAGAGTGTAATGCCGAAGAGAAACTCCATGTTGATACATCTGATAATGACTTGTAAAAAACAAAGGAAAGAATTTTAGGTAAATCACAAATTAAACTGAAAACCTCCCTGCATGTCTCAGGTTACGTGAATATACAAGAAAAGGACAAAGGAAGGTAGAGCAGGCTGCTGCCAATAGCTATTGCAGCAAGGTATTTTAAAGTCAGTTGCAAACATGCAAACACATTCCTGTTGGACACACTGCAGACTGCTCCAAGATGGGTACAGGACTGATAAAAAAGTGCAAGTTCAAAGAACTATGAGGAGCTCAGGAAAATTATGTTGGCTTCCAATTAAAACCTTGCTAATGATGACCTATATAATGCTTTTATGGGTTGTATGAAATGAAGATGTAGTTTCAGTTCCATTCTCAGCAAAGGCATATTTGCATCACCTAAGTCATCATCAGAGAAGATGTTAATATGACTCCCTTGTCGGGGAAGCTAAGACTTAAAGGACTATGGGAAATGAAGCTTCCTTCTCCTATTAGAGTTGTTTACCACAGGATGAGCTTGAAAGATATTGGTAGTGAAACACAAAAAATATTCCTGTCCTATGTATGTCTCCCAGGTGTGTCAGCATGCTTACTTAACAGCTTTCATGACTGCAATATCCATTTTTAATGGGCATTTTAAGAAAAGAAAAATCTATTGGTTTTTTGAGTATGACTACTAAAGCCAGCAAGAAGACATATAAAAAAGAGAGCACATGAACAGCTGCAGATGTAATCCAGGCAGCTGAAAGACTAGTGTGAGCTTATTCTTCTAGAACTCAAAGCCTGCNCTCTCCTCTCCCTGCTTATTTTCCCTACAATTCCATAGATTCTGATGTTTTTCCTCACATAAGAAAATAAGGAAGACTTAGAAGTCTTACTGAGATCAAGTTACTGTAAGAACAAACCAGTCTCCAATATAACCTTATTAGCAATTTTGCTTCATATGCTTCAAGCATATTAAGAGTGCTTTCTCTTAGGGCAGAACATTTTAGAAGAATTAGATTATTCTGTAGGGGAAACTTTTATCTTCTGCACGTGGAAAACAGAAGGGTCAAGGAACAAGGCAAGGAAAGAGTTTAATTGTCAGATAGAATTAGGTAGTTAATTCACCCTTAGAAAACATAGAGATGATGCAAATCTGAGAGTTGTGTATTTCCATGACAGGGAAACTGCCTCATCTGCAGATGTAGTTGTGTATTTTATGCACACCTGTTTGACTGCACAACAGCTCAGATTCTTGATCTGATCATTGCAATGAACTTTTCACAAGCAGGTCCCTGTGCGTAGGTGCATTTTTTGACAATGTGGCCTCTAAGTCTTTCTTCAGAATAGTTTTACTGTTTCCATGAACTTTGCTCAAAAATGTGCCAAAAAACTTCCCAGTAACAAACATGCTTTTGCAATTTACTGAAACTTTCCCCTTGTGTTCCAGAGAAGCAACCTCCCCATTAGTCACCAGAGAGACACATGAGCCAAGGAGGAAGGAAAGGGAATCAGCTCGTAAACTCAGTCAATTCCCTTCTTTAGTGTCTACACTTAGTCATTAAATAAAAAAAAGAAGTGAAATCCAAACTTTTTTTTTTTTCCAAATGGGTCATTACTTCAGTGCAGATTGAATAGATGAGGACTATTTGCATCTTGATTTTGTTCAGGAATTTTTGTAATCAGTTGGTTTTTTCCTGCACTTCATACCCAAGCGAGGGCTATTGCGCATTTGAGGTACTCTGCATCCTTCCTAAGGAATGCAGTCTCCCTGGTATATCTTTTTACACTTCTTTAAATGACCAGTGAACTATATTACCCAATAAGCAAGGGGGTTGGCATATTTTTGCCAGACACTAATTTTACTTAGAAAAAGCTGAGTCAAGGCCAAGGCACAAAGTTCATATCTAAATCAAATTAATTTTCCTCTAAAGATAGAATGTGTTGCAGTTTGAGGTTTCCAGCTGACTCGTCTTAAAAATGGACATTTAAATACTTGCAGTGTTGAGCCTGCTTGAGTTCTAGGCTTGGTTCAGTTGGGGAACAGTTAATGTAGATTTTGCAAGCTGTGTCACATGGAAGGACAAGCAAAGGAGATTATAATGTCTCATCCAGCCTTAAGAATATGGCAATCAAGTGGAAGTTGAATTTTCAAAGGAAACTGTCAGTTGATGCATGATGAAATAGTAATTCCTGTTCATTTCCCACTACAATGTATTCAAAGCCCAAGAGTGACATTCAAACCTTACTTCCTGCAAGACAGTACTGTACTTAGAAACACACTGTGTAGTATGAGTTGTACACTTGTAACCCACAATCCCCCTGCAATTTTTCAAGAATAGTCAGTGATAGCAAAACCCAAGCACATGGCTCCTTTTTCTTGAGTTTTTCTCTGAAACCTTTCTCCATAAAATCACTTGAAAGATTTTGGCACAGGCAGAGAGAGGGGGTTAGCTCCTGGATGCTCACAATATTGAACTGTAGAAATCCATAAAATAATCAGTGTTACATTGTCAGAGCACGTACTTTCCATGCATCCTGGCCAGAGCAAATTCTGAAAGGCTTTCTGTGCCAAAGCAGTTGAATTAAATTTAAAAATAGCTAAATTTAGCCGTCCCTCCAGACTTCCATTTCTGAGTATCATCTGGCTGCAAATGGAGGTGCAAAAGGACTCTCAGTCATAGGTCAAGTTATTGTAAATCAGCTGAGGCCCTGGAAATACCTGGCTGCACACTTTTAGTTTGGCCAAATGCAGGGTAGTATGGCTTACTTTCCCTGCAGGCAAAGCTACATGAAATTGCCTTACATTTTCCGTGGGCTAAAAGCATTCACGCTGGATTTACCACATTTCAGATGACAGATGGCAACTTATTAAACATCAGTATGCTGATGAATATTTTGAGCCCACAAGATTTCTGAGACTTTGAAAAGAGGTAATTCCTAAAGTATGCTACACAGCTTCCACCTACACTGCTGGCTATATGTTTGCAAATGCTTTGTGGGTATGAGGTACCGTATTTGCAAAACCAAGCAGACGTGGCACTTCAGTCCCTCTCTCCTCCCTCCTGCTTTAACAAATTATCATCCTATTGAAACAAGCAAGCTGTTTGGCACAGTTGTAAGTGTGGTTACATAACAAAGCCAAAAAAAGCAGCTCCCACAAATCCAAACCACAGATTAAGTCCAGTTTTAGAAGATAATATGTACAGTAGTGACAATGAGAATTAATGCCATAAGAAGGAACAACTCTCTGGCTCCATTACTCACAATAATTATGTTTAAATGCTCATATGTAAATATTTCAAAATACAATTAAAATAGAGTATAATGGTCAGGATGGCATTTTCCATTTATGTCTTTTCCCCACACCTATAAGCTCCCACTGGAGGTAAGCAAACTAGTTTGTTCTGGGCGTTCTTTCACTGACTTAAAAGCTGCGTCTGGAAGCAGTACTTAACAGCATTTTGTGTTTATGTACACAAAAATGTGATGGAATAAGGAAAAGGAGGAAATGTTGTAGGCTTCAGAACCAGTGTGTCTTGAACTTCTTCTGGAATGGTCAAAAAAGTGCACCCATAGAGTCTTAAGTAGCCTTTGCTGGCCCGGAATACCACTGGGTTCCTTTCTCAGGCACACATATTTTAGAGACAGATGCACAGCCATGTTTCCCTACATGTGGATTCTGAGTAACAAGTGTTTGGAGATTTTTGGTAGATAAAACATTCTTTTTTCTTACTTCATTTGGGAAATGCTTCTCATTACGTTTTCCAGCAGTTTGAAATGAGTAATGAAAGAACTGGTTGGTTGTCAGATAAGCTGAATACATGGGACTCCTGAAATGTGTATCCTCAAGTGGAACTTGACAATCACCTACAAGTTCTTTGCTGTTTACATTTGTTTTGTAATTTTGCATTATTATTAATGAGGCCAAGAATAAAAACTAAAAGCTGTGTGCTTTGTTCGTAGGAATTAGAACAAGAATGACATGTCTTTGGCTAAACTTGAATGGAACAGTAGTTGAGAATATAATCAGAGAAAAGAACAATAACTTTCTGGGGCTGTAAACTATGATATACACAGGCCTAATAAAGTGTCACATGTGTCTTGAGACTCTGGCCCTATTATGTGCATTTATTTTTTAGTCCCAGTGGTTGATGTAGGAAAAATGTCTGCAGCTACCATTTTATGAAATACTTGATAGCTCTGGAATTGATTATGAATGACGACAAAGAGAAATGAGTTTCAGACATTCCAGAAATAGAGTCAGAGTTCTCATTTAAAACAAAACAAAAAAACCCACTCAACAAACGAAGCAACCCATTCTCCCATCCCTAAAGCTAAATTGTAGTATACGAAGCACAAGAACTAATTCCTTATTATTACACTAACAGTTGTCTCATATGTAGGGAGCTTGAGTGTTGAGTAAGGACTAGACAGCCTTGTCCAGGAAAATTTCTGATAACTTTTGAGTCTACACAACTCTTTGTCTCTGAGAAGAAATCACAGAATGAACCAATAGAGGGTTGCTGCATACTATTTAAAACCAGAATCTTCTAATGGTCCAGAGACCAATAGGAAAGTAGTATCTGTAAGGTTTTCACTGAAAGCAGTCCAATAGAGAAAGCACAGTGGCTGAATAAGGTACGTGCCCTACAGATTTTATGCATAGAACTGGACACTTTGGAGTTGCTCATGGGAGTGAAACCAACATACCACTTTTCTGGTTTGATTAGGATGCTACCAAGCCGAAGTTTCACCACTGCTTTCTCAGTGCTTTGGAGTTTTCTCATCAAACAGATCTGCTTCAGAAAAGAATCTCATCACTGGAAAGTTCACTCACAAACAAGGTTCAAATAATGCCTTAACCAGCAGCCCAGTGACTCGATGTTAATTGTCATCAATACGTAAATTCCAGCCTGCATACACGGATAGGAAATTCACCATAGTTCAGAGGTGGCTCAAGACCAATGAATCAGACAGACAGAAACCACTCTTTTAAAGGTGTTGCACAGTTAAAACCAGAATCAGAAGTTCACTACACAAAGCAGCTCATCAAGCCAGGCAGTTTAATTTCAGTGTTAGACTGAAGCCCTGGAACCTGTGAAGAATCATCAAGATACAGGACTGGTAAGATCAAGTAAATCCACATAGAGAATAAATGCTTCATCTTTCAACAAATACCAGTATCTGTTTCATCCCATCCCATATCCACATGGCAAAGCTTAAGAAAAGTGCTAAAAAATTAGAACCATAAAATATGAACCAGTTTTGTGACCCACTGTATTAGTAACAATGCAGAAGTTTGCCTGCCAAAGATGGAAATAGTCACTGCTTCAGTCAGAGAGATTCACCTATCAAGATCTTTGAAAAGTAAGTAGTTTTTCCACTCCTCAGGAAGAAAACATTATCCATGTAGATGTCTGCAATTGCCATCTCATTTCTGGGCAAAATGATTAAAAACACAGTAATCAGAAAATGCCAACAGCATACAAGTGCCAGCTTTCTGGAGGCCTCACAGTCAGGGTTGACATCAGGACACAGAATGGAGACTGTCTTTATTGCCCCTCTGGCCATCCCTAATACAGAAAAAATCCTGATACTCCCATATAGAGCCATATGTAGGAGTGCAATAAGCCATGAAAATGCTAGATTCAGAAAAAGGTGACCCTGCTTGTGGTACCTGCAACATCTTGTTTGAAGCAGAGCTCAGAAAGGTGTGTAATTGTATCTTCTGTCCAGGCCTTCACCTGCAGGGTCACACATATTCTTTTTGTTAATCTCTGGTGGATACTCCAAGGTGACAGAGGCATAGCTGATAATATTGCAAGGACACATATTCTCAACAGTTACAGCTATTACTATTATTGAAAAGACAGAACACCAAGAGGAATTCAGCTCTCTGGTAAAGTATGGCTGACTGGTTCATGCTGAATTCCAACAAGACTGAGTCAGTGTTGGTCAGACTGGGAAAAATGCTTGAAGGGCCTGCAAATATTCCTGAAATTTTAGGAGCTATCACAGCCATATGGTAAAACAGGTACTGACTGATGCCCTCATAGGTGTGGATGGCTGGAAAGCATCTCTTCCCTCCTTTGGTCTGGAAAACTTGCTCCTTACTACTTAGTGAAGATCAACCCATGCCTTGGTCAGGTCAAAAATCATGCAGCTCTATTTGCTGTAGCAAAATAAACACAACTTTTAAGCACTGACACACTTCCTCTGTCCTCTTTCTCATGGACTCAGACCCCTGTGTCAAGATGTCCTTCCAAAAGCTGTGGAAACAAGCTGGTTTGAAAACTTGCTCCTAATTTCTAAGGCAGTTGACAGACTGAACTCCAGAAACTAAAATTAATTCTGATCAACAAGACTCTGCAGCTGCTTTATTCTCTAGGCTAATGCAATCAATGCATCAAAACCTTCCTCCCCATCATGGATCTTGTCTCAAATAAAACCCAAATGGATTTCCAGCCCTCCAAAGAACTCTACCCTGAGCACTTAGGGTTTTCTAATGAGCATGGTAATGTACCATGACATTTATTAGGTACTTTGATAATTTTTAGAGATAGCTTTTGCACATCATGGTAATGGACAGTGATACTGATCCATAAATAGCCAAGCTCAGTATTGAAAAGGAATGAAAACAGGAATATAGGCAGTCAGGCAAAAGAGTGATGCTAACAAGAACAGCAGAATAAACATGGAAGAAGCTGAAGGAAAAGGAAAGCTTTTTTTACTCTTGTGGAAAGGTGGTCAAGAACAAAAAGGCAGAAGCACAAGTTTATGAAGATGGGTTTCTCAGCTGATTGTCCTAAATACTGCTCAGTTTTGTGGCAGATATAATGAAATTTAATGTTTCCACTAGGAAACTTGGATAGTTCATATCACTTTTAACATGGACCATCCTAACAATAAAAATAGAAGAGCAACAGCCTGTGTATCTGGGCCAGAGTGAATGGAACATTTTCTGGTGATACAGAATGGCTGGAACGGACCTTGAATGTGTCTCCATGATTTAACAACCCGGAATCTAAACTGACCTTTTCCCTTTTTCTTCTATTTTTTTGAAACAGTCCCCCAGCAGTTCTCAAGAGGCACTCCTCCTGCACTGTGTACTAATCACCATTTCTGTGCTCCTAAGAACTTTGCACTGACTTCATTGCATGGAAAGTCTTTAAAAAAATGTGGAGGTGTGTGGGGGGGAAGTAATTTCAAGTGATATTCCAAGCCCCTCCTCCCTGGCTACAAAGAGCAATTACTCATCTGGAAAAAGAAATAACACTGCTATTTCTGTGTGGCTTAGGACCTTGGGCCCGGTTTCACGTTTCAGATTAATGTTTTCTGTGCCTTCTGGAGATTCAGAATAGTAAAAAAGCCACCCTTCTGAGAGAGCTACATCCTATAGATGTAAGGCTGCCTGGAGACATGTATGACTTGCTGCCCCTTTCCTATTTTCCTGCATCCTATTGAGACACATAGCTATTTTCCCTCCCATTTGAATGAACTTCTAACCTGCATCTACAAAGCAACATCTGTTCTTCCTGACCCTCTCTCCAGGCCTCCAGTTGCTCTGTGATGAACGTTTAGTATACTTTGTTGCAACACAACTAATAAAGGAAAAGAGATTCAACCAAACAGTTTAGAAATGAAGTGCCAACATGAGCTGCATCCAGTCAACTGAAAAATCTGGTGTTACGATACCTGATGATCCTACCTAATTCTAGTGCTAGTGGTATGGCTGGCTAGAATCCCAGATCTTCAAAAAAGGGGCCAAAATTCTTTCTTCAGCATATTATTTCATGTATCAATTAGCAACACATAAGTATTTCAGTTATGGTTCTACTATTTCTTAAATTCCAGTGTGGTGGTCCAAGAATAGAAACACACCAGGGCAATTGCAGTTCTCCTGCAAGGAGAACTTTATCATCACCCATCATTCTGAGGAACAAATCAAAGCAAGGCAATACTTTATAGAAACAAGACAGCCTGTGACCAAAATTTGGAACATGAGAAAAATTCTCATATTGTGAGAATAAATTGAAGAATAAAAATTTCCAAAACTAACATGATCAAGAAATTATCAGCAGCTAACAAAAAAAAAATATTATAACAGCGACTTGTCTTTCCAATATAATAATGAATCAGAATGAAATAAACTATGAACTCTGTGAATACCTGTATCCTCATTTCCACACATTAAAAGAATTATGGAAAGAAATTGATATAAGTTAAATAGAGTTCTATAAACTGTCAGCTCCTTTATTTGTATATTCTAGAAATGGTTTAATATAGGAATTGCCAGACTCAGACACAAGGTCCATTTAGGCCAGAACACTTCCATTTAAGTGTCCAGCAGGAATGGTTTCAGCAAAGGGCACAAGAAGCCTCACAGAAAAAAAAAAAAAAATTCAAATGTGGTATAATTTTAGCCTCAGTTTCCACCCCAGCTCTCCATACACTCTCTTCTTCATCACTTAATAAAATATGTGGGTCCTTTTCAAAAGTCTGAATGCTCTTCAATAAACCAATACTAAGAATCCATGCTGCCATAATTTTTTTCAGCAAAAGACAGTTTATTAAAAAAAGCACGAGAAGATTGAATTCCCAAAGCTCTGAGTAGGACATTCACCTATAAATCCCACATTCCCAGTTGCCAGCAGTAACAGATCGTTGCAAATAGACTGTGCAACATCAGATCCCACTGTATGCCCTCTTCTGAGAATATTATAGACCAGGTTATAGTCTCTGTGAAGTCTGGGAATGTTTTCAATAGTGCAAAAGCAGACACACAGACACACCTCAGGTCTACCATATGTGTAGAACAAATATTTGGTTGATTCTGAAAAGTTCAGAGCTCTTAAAAATTCTGGCAGTGTGCATTTCACTTCAGCTTTACTAAGGTAAGTCTACAAAGTGCAAAAGTGACATCTCACTACTTCAAATAATTATTTCCTATTTGAATAACTCAGATAATTCAAAATGTTTCATTTATCTTCAAAAGGCTGCCTAGAGACAATCATGAAGGCTCCTACAAAACTTTGCATATTGTCACAATCTAAGATATCCAGAGGTGAAAACTGCCATCTTCTAGCTCTTTAACATTGAAAAGTAAATCAACATCCAAAAAAATCCAAATTATCACTCTCTTTTCCTTATGAAAAGTCAGATAACTCACCCACGGCAATAACAGGACTACTTCACCACATAAGTATATAAACAACTCCTCTTTCTTTTTGATGCCTCACATTGGAGTTACTGTTTCAAACCTTCAAAGCAATTCAGTCCTACCTAATGACAGTCATAAGAGAAAGTCAAAAGCTGCTCCACAAGTGAGCTTTAATTTTTCCTTCCACAGGTGCACAAGGGTCTTCTCTTTCTTAGAATGATGACATCAGTGCCACCAAAATGGCATCATCAGGCATCATCACTTTCTCCTATGTGTTCCTGAGTCTCAACAGGTACTGCATAAAAATTTGCCTCAATCACAGCTATCTTGCAAGAAATTCAACTTCTGTCAACATGAAACTTAAGGTTTAGCCTCTGTTTAGTGGAAGATACTACCCTCAGTCTACCTCCAGGAAATGGTGGGACTTTGTTCTCAGATTTTCTGGAAACTTTTGGGACCTACCCTAAACTGTAGGTTCAGGGAGCTGTTTGAAGGACTATGAACCAGGTTCCAACAGAATAATGCAATATAGTGACAAAGTGACCTGAGCAGGGACATAAATTACAGGGACAAGTGAATAAAGATAGCTCTTGTTCCTTGTCTAACAGTATGAGTTCATATTTCTAGCCAAACCCACAATAGCTAATTAGTTTCTTTTTCAACACAAAAAAGTTCACTTAAGGAAAGAATATACAAGTATTTTCTATCAAGCAAGGAAATTTACCCCAGAAAAAAACAACTTCCTTTCTTGGAGCCATGAGAGATTCCAGTCCCATGCCCTTGCAAGCTAAGAAACACACAAATCCTTAGAGCAAATAAAACAAGAGACATTAAGTTACATAATTCTTTAATAAAGCACTTAAATAAATCTGAGATTCTTAGGGAGAGTTTTGTAGTAACTTCATCAGTTAACTATGTGTTTGGACTCAACACCTTTTGTTTCACATTTTCTCTGCTTTCCACATTGTGACAGCAAAATAATTTTTATTCAAGATCACTGAAACTGGAGACAATTTCTACTGCTGCATGTGAAAAAGAAGGAAATATATCCTGAGCTTCAGTTTCTGAATGATGGGGCAACAATTCAAAATCTTCCCATTTCAGTCCTGCGTGCCCAAATTGTTTCACTGGCATTTTGGCAGACATAGGTGAATGAAATAATCTGAGGAATCCAAGCCTGAAGTCTTCTAACACCAACAAAAGATTACTGCCAGTAAAATGTCTGGATCTTAAAAACTGAGGTTCATCCAAAAGAAGTTTAGAGATTGAGTTAAAATACCTATTGAATCTTTTCACAAATGTTTTAAAACAAAATCCAACAAAAGATTTCAAGTTGAATTTCATTTGGGGTTTTGCTCATTTCATCCTGCTATGGAATTTAAGATATTTAGTAGAGTTATGGGGATGTTTCTTCCTTCACTTTTTTCATGTCTATTGTTTAACTTACCAAACTTCCTTCCACTTGGGAAACCTAGGGAGCCACAAAGCATTATGACTGATGCTCTTGATAGTCATGAAGTTATAGAACAGGAAATAAGCTTTTTGCATGTGATGATAACTGGACATTATAAAATTTAATGGTACACTTTCTTAAAAGGAGGAAAGAAATAAGAATACAAAACCAAATATTTGCCCCTTATTTATATATGAAAATTCATTTAATGTCAAGTCCTATGATGAAATTGCAACAGGATTTTAAGATTTAGTTTTAATTAGCTTTCTATTTTTTCACTGCTCTGAGAGAGCTGGCATGCATGAATTTTACTCGCACAGCACTTGCAGGAACTTGAACATAATGGCTGAAGACATTTGAGGATCAGGACAGATTGTACATTTTAAAAGTGAAGTGATAGCAACTAGAACAGTATAATCTACCAGACCACCAGAGCCCACAGATTTCCAGTGTGTTGGGGTAATTCCTAGATTAATTTCCTAACAATTGCTTTGTCTCATATTTGTGTAATTTTTAATTTCTGTCACCTGTATGTCCTTCTTCTTTTTGCTCCCTTTTCTTTACCTAATCTCTTTGGTCTCAGATGGGCATTCCTCACATTTTATCACTGTAATGCCTTCAATACAAGTAACCTTACTGGTGCCAGCATTAATTACCTGTATTTAAAACACCTACAGAAAAATAATATTAATAATATCTCCCTTTGTGCCTATTGTGGAATGCAAAGTTTTTCTCCCAAGCAACATAGCCTAATGTCTCCGTACTGCTGCTTTTTCATATTGATCACAATTCTTTGCTGCAGGAATTCTACCTAAAAATTTATTAATCCCTTGCTTTTGTCTTCTTATTTCTCTCCAAAAAAGGAAATAACCTATTTCAAGAGACCAAAGATTCCTCACTGCCCAGGAGTCATGACAAATTCAGCCCTGGGGAGGAGCAGTGGCTCTACGTTAGCCAAAGTATACACTAAAATGCTGTTCTGGCACTTACAGTTTCCAAAGAAGTGTCATATGACAAAGATGTCACTTGGTACTTGACAGTTTAATCAAACCCTCAGGGATAGAAGACATTAATTATCTTATAGTACAAAAACATTATTCCCTTCCCAAAGTGACATCATTTCAGTATGACAAATGCATCACCCTTTCACTTTTCTGACTGGAAAGGTAACACCAAACAGTTCATCAGCAGTATCATTTCATCTTTAACAGCATTGTTTCTTGGGTGAAAAATATTGCACAAATGAAGAATATTGCCATGAGCACAGAGGTGAAAGTCAGGCCTCTGAAACACTTTGAGGCCTCTCCCATCCTGCCATCTTTTCCTTGGCAGTTGTTAAGCAGAAGGTGATTCTCAGGTCCTACTTACCTAACCACAGCATTGGGATCCTTTCACCTGTCTGCTTATCTCTCTCTGAGATCACTTTTCACATACTGACATTCTCCTTGGTTTTCCATGTAACTGTGCTCTGCTGAAGGGCAAACTCACTCTGGGTTTGCAGGGAGACCTCAATTCAAACCAACACAAGCATTTTGATATGTCCAGAAGGCCAGGCTGGTGCTGAGGGTTTGCACTCACCTTTAACAAATGGTTCTGTTTGCTGCCTGGCCAGATGATAATTTCATCTGGCTGCACCCAAGGGACATCAGCGTTCCTGAAGCATCTCTAGCTGTTCAGGAACACAGCCAGACTCCAGCAGTCACCCTCTTCTGGCAGAAGCATTGCAATCTGGTATTTGATTAAATTCCAGGTTTATGACCCAGAGAAGGCCTTCGGGAAGGCCTCAGCACGGAGCAGGCAGGTGTGTCCGTCCCCAGGCCCACAGCCAGACAGCAGCTGCCAGCGGGACCCTGCACAGCCTGGAGCTGGTGCTGGAGATCCAAAGTGGCCCTGAGGGCACAGCCACCCCCCAGGGCTCCCACATTTCACCCTGTCCAGGACCCCATTTTATTATCCCCTGGGGTCATTGGTCCCTGCCCCAGCGGCACCACAGCAGGACCAGTCTCGAGCTCCCCACAGCCCTGCCTGGGCTGGCCTCAGGCACCATGTCCCGGTCCAGCCTCAGCCTGTTCCTGGGAGGGCGCCTGGTGCCCAGGCCTGGTGGCCCCCAGGCCATCTGCTCCTGGCAGGGGTGGTGGGACAGAGCCTAGCTGCCATGCTCACCAGCAGTAAGCAACACTACAATCAGTACTGTCCAAAAGGGATGCTCTTGCCAGCAGCCCGTCAGACAACAAAAGCATCCTGGCACCATTTTAGCTGAGGAAAACAGAAAGGACTCTTGGAGCTGCTGTAAAGCACCAACAGCTACCAGCATGGCTTTCATTTATTTCTGAGAATGTCCTTACATGCACACATTACTATGCAAGGGGTACATTTCATTGCAAACAGCTCAGTTTTTGCTTTTAGCTGGAAACTTCTTAGATATTTCAGAGGGTCTGGTTAACTAGAGTTTGCTGAAAATGGCCATTCCAGTGGTCATGGTCCATGGTACCTGGGCCAGCACCCCTGCATGAAATCAGCAGATGTCATCCCAGTGGAAACCCTGCAGCAAAGTGTCAGTGTGGGAATAACCATTTTTGGGATGACTGTCCCTTTGAAATGTAGTGAGAGAATGTCTGACTCCCAAGAGCAATGCAAAGCTGTCACACATGGTCCTCCGGAAAGCTGGACCCTTAACAAGCACTCAGGCATTTAAACAAAGTGCAAGATTGGGCTGAAACAGAATTTGCAAACAGCAAGAAAGACACACAGCACCCACTCCCAAGGAGCACTACAGATTCTGGAAGCATTGTGCAGACCCTGCATGGTTCCTCAGTGGGGTGCTTGGGAAGAAGAAACAAAGTACAAGAAAAAGAGGAGGCACAACAGACTTAGCCATAAAGCTTAACAAGGGGTGAATGAAAGCAGGGTGAAAAGATGGATTTTTGTCTTGACGTAAAAACACAGAGGTTTCCTCCTTTCATGTGGAAGTGAGAGCTTGGCCATGCATGGTCAAACATTGTCATGGAGTTTCATATCCCCCAGATTCACCCACTCATACAAGCATGTTTTGTACCACAGAGCTGTTGCTCTCTGGCACACTGGCTTTTCTCCACATGGCTGGCAGATACTGTAATGGCATGGGTATTTTCACAGTGGTTTAGTCCCCTACCCACAATTTTCTGAGTGATAGTAGAGAGAAGAAAGGAGAGAAGAAAGGGGAAATACCATGAATCAGAGTCTTCTCCAGCAATTCTGCTTTGCATGTAAGTTCGGAGAAGTTAGAAAAGGATTCCCTCTCCTCCACAGTGCCATTTTCTCCTCATTCATATCTGTAGGTTTGTTGCAAGTTGCAATCCTACAATCTCACAACCTGCAGTTTCACCTTCACTTGCGTCTTATTGTTCAGCACTGCAAATACTACCTCGTACACATGATCTGCCTACATGACATTTAGCTCCACTGGTCTTCTAACTCAAGCCTGTGCCATCTTGGCATAAATAGGCACACCAGCACTCCTCTGTCTTGGAAGCCACCTCACTGACTCACAGGGTTTATTATAAGGTCCATTGCAGACAGATGTTTCGGCACTCAGGGCCAACTGGAAGCTACGTGGCCATTTTAGAGAAGTGTTAAGCCACAGCTGCAAGTTTATGAGTTGGGCTTTGCAACCTGCTAATTACAGGCACAGCTGAGAGCACATACAGAGGAAGCTCCTATCTGCTGGTGAGTGACCACACAGCTATAGACACAGTATAAGTGAGTAATAATAAGAAAAGCAACATAGAAAAACTTGCTGGAATGAAGATACCTGGTATGTTTTACTTTGATGAAGTTCAAAGATGGAAAATTCAACTTTACTAAATCCAGCAATGAGGAAATAAACATGTATCACTGTAATTACATTATTAATCATGGAAGACTGAAGGTCCTGTTTAAAATGAACAGGACAAGGTAATAAAGACTATCAGCAGAAAGTGAAACATCACAAAAAAAGCTGGGTTACCAAAATAGGTGATTTTTCAATGACAGCTTGATCTGCGTTAGTGGGGGAGAGAAGTGGTTTTTTGACAAGTAGTACCTGTGGATCAAAGCAGACTGCAGTTTATCCTCTCTTTTATTAGGTTAAATCAGAGTATGTGTACCAAACCTCAGATACGAAGAAAAAAATCCAGTTTCAGAGGATACCAGGCAAAGTATCCTCTGAGCCTTTGGAGCCTTCCTGGATTCTGCCATGCTCAGATCTCAAAGCTTCATTGGTGGTTCATCTTATTCCACCCTTCTTTCTCCTCATGTTTCCCAGCATTTGGTGCTGTCCTTAGTGATTAAGATATGTTTAATGTTCAGGTGACTTAAATTACTCCTTCATGGCTAATAGCCACCTCCTTCCCACCCTCAGCTAAGATGTAATACTTCTCAACAGACGAAAAGCATGTATGTCTTGTCTGGACTATGATTTACTCACAGCCCCCAGAGATGTTTCAGGATGAGGTATTTTACTTTACCCTGAAGTTAAACAGGAGCAGGCATTTAGATACAGACTTCATTCTGTCGTAGGGAAGAGAGGGATAGGATAACATGGGATTAGCATGTGCATTATCTTACTTGTGCTTGGCACAGCCATAAGTTTTTACCAGACTTAAACTGTTCAGATCCCTCATCACATGGAAGAGGAAGTACAGTCTGCTTTCTGTGATTCCTTCCATGTCCTGACTGCCTTGTAGCTTCAAGGCTGATGCTCTAAATCTTTAACTTCTTTTCTTCTAATTTTTCTCCCCAGAGTCTCTTTCCTCTTTCAGGCTTACCTGTAAAGCACATCAGGAAGTGGTGGTAAGACCAAAAGTCTCAATATTTGAATTACTAGCTAGGCATCAGCAAGTATCTGCCTACACACAACTACACATCTGCAGGAAGGAAGGGGTGAAACCACCTTAGATTGAAATCACAACCTGCCTGGCTGTAGCTCACACTGTGTTGTAAGTAAAAATGCAAAAGATACATATAACTTGCCAAAAAAGTCTCTGTCTTACCACTTAATTGTACATGGCAACTAAGGCAGCCCAAACACTGTAAAAATCAGTTTAATATAGGAAGTCTCTTATGTGATGAGGGACCTATAATACAGTGTAGTGTCTTTATATTTTCCTATGCACTCAAAGGATATGCATCTGGAATGGTTACACATTTTCAGTGTACAAAAACTAATTGTAAATTTACTAGTCAATAGAAGTCAAACTAATTCAGTGTCCTGCATCAAAGCAATACTTTGATAATCAAATTACATGTTTAACACTAGCCCATAGAATACAAGCTCTGACAGGTCCTGATCCAGCCTCCTCTCTCAGCTTCCAGTGAAATCCAGAGTCTCATTCAGCCTTGGATTAGACTTGAAGAACAGCACACAGCAAAATGGTGTGCGTGGGGAAAGGGCAGGAGAGCTGCAGCCAGCACACTGGACTGTGTTGTCTGACAGCTCTCCAGGCCTGATGTTGAAATGCCTTGAAGGGGTTATAAAGTGATACCGTGTTAAGTAAGGCCACTAAATGGGTTTGATCTATTCTGACAGTTCTCCACAGCTAGAGGGAGGGAAACACAATGTCATATGGAACAGATATCTAGGCATCATCTAGTTTGCCCCCCTCATTATTTCTTCTGGGTTTTGTTTTTTTAACACAGGCTTGGAAATTTATACCATTTCTTTCTTCTTTTTCGTAGTTGAAGATTTACATTCCTCCTCAATGTGGTCATTTGTCATAGATATATTTTGGGTTCCTATCCTCTAAAAAGCAAGAAAAAACCAAAAAACCAACAAATCCCATCCTGTAAGCACTGTTCAGTCCATCCCAGGGTCAAGCAGACTCACAGAGCAAGCTCTTGCAGGGGGAGGACTCCGTGATGTGCAGACCCCGTCTGCCCCCGAGGTGTGTGCGCAGCACTGGGCCAGCACCGTGCTGAGCTGCCGCTCCCTTCCACAGAGACACTTGCCACGTTTATTGTTCTTGATTAGAAAAACATCCCGAATTTTAGAATTGACATTTAAGACTGAATGAAGTTCCAGTCTGGATTTATCAGGGCAAACTTTAAAATAGATTGTCTATTAGCCTTTGTTACTATATTTCTTTTACGACTGTGAGTGGGAAGAGCATTAAGGAAGGCTATAAATCAAATGCATACCTCTGGTGAGTGCAGGAAATCCTTTATGTTTCATAGAAATAGAAATAAATGTGGATCCATTCATATTGTCTCCATTTTAAATATCATCTGAGGTAGTGTTTCTAGAAGCAAAATTATCAGAAGAAAACAAAGGAAAAAAAAATCACCCAAAAATACAGTGGTGCCTAAAGAACTAATTAAAAGCCATTGCCTCCTACACATACAAGACAAAAGAGACAAAAAAAACCCAGCATTTTTGTTTTCTTTTCTTTTTGGAGGGGCTGGGGAATAAAAGAAACACTACGGTGCTGAGATTTAAGACAATTCTCTTAACTGATAGCATACCAGCATGTCCACTGGAAAATAATCTGCCCTTAGTGACTAATTCCCAACAGAAAACTTGGCTACTTGCCAAAATGTACATATCCCTTCATGTATGCAGGAAATCATTTCTAGCAAAGCCAGAGCTGGTCTAGCAGGATGGGAGATTCTGAGCAAGGCCCCATTGATATATTCTATTGGAATGGGTTAAAAGACACTCACAGCAGCATGTTATGGATGACACCAGTGAGAATTTAAATATGCAGCATAATGGTAAAGCAATTAATAAGAGCAGTTGCTAATAGTTGCACAACAGCAGAGTGTTATAAAATTCCTGTGCTCTTCAACAATAATGCAGAAAGACGCTGTGAAGGGGAAGGGGGGGAAAGCCTGGCATGGAAGGGACATTCCTTCAGTTCCTCTCAAAAGTTTGAAAAAACCTCTGGATAGGAAAATACTATTGAGCAGCCAATTCTTTCCACATTTGGCTAAGCCCAATGCCCAAAATACACAGAACACTACTTCACTTTGAAAGGATTGCAATACTCCTATCTGAGTCATCTGAAAGCAAATAAAATGAGACCTAAACAAATAAACCTAATTGTGCATGGAAACAAATCCAGCTCTCCAGCTTGGCCATGGCTTTGTTTTTGTTAGTTTAAAGCCTACATATGCAGTTTTAGTGGCATCAGGAGTTATACAAATATTGACAACAAATTGCCAAATGTTGTTTTTTTCCCTTCAGTGCACACTGTAAAGAAGCTGGGGTAATGCTTCTAGGAACCTTCCCCAGTGCACTGAACGAAATCACGGCTTGATGGGATCCACTCCAGCCTCTTCTCTGAAAAGTAGACACTAATGAGATTGAGGTTGTTGATTGTTATCGTCAGAGACTTTTATTTTTCACTCATGAACTCTGCTGAACACAAATCCAGGCTTTCGAAACGTAGCTCAAATGTTTGCACCATAGCCAGGGCATTGTCACATGCTCTGTCCTCCACCTCATGATTTGTTGCTAGTTTGTGTCATCCTTAACCTGCTTCTGGTGGTTTGGCCAGGAGAGAAACAAATAATGATGACAACTGAGAAAACCAAGCTGCTCTCTGACATCCTTCTTTTAAAATGCTTTTGCTACTTGCTGGCTGTGGAGGAGGGGCAGTTGCCTTGAGATAGAAATCACTCATGAAATCCTGCTGTCATCTGTCAAAGGTATATTTCCATCAAGTTGGTCTGAATCCTTAGCAGCTTGCTAGGAAAAATGAGAATATGTCAAATCTTGAACTGTCACAAGCCAAAGTTAGAAAAAAGATATTTACATTTGACTTTTAAATGAAGGCCAGACTTTCCTCTCATAGAGAGCCAATAAATTAACACATTTTCTTCCTCTTTGCTTCACGTTCACAAGACACCTACAACTTTTATTACTCTATCTGGCTGGATAACAAGGTTTTCATTTCGCAAAAGCATAAATTTTTAGTACCAGCAAAAAAGAAAGAGAGGCATTTTAGAACTGGATAAAGACTCTGAGAGTTTTCACACAAAAATGCCACAGAAATCAGACTCATGCATCCTTCTCAAAAGCCTGACAGTTAAGACACTTATCTACAGTACTGGAAAGATTAATTGATATTTCTGTTTCTTCTTATTCATCCAGAGAACTTACACCTTGGTATTGTACATCTCAATGATCATCTAATGATCAGATTATTGAACATCCTACAATATACTTGTCTTTCCTTTTTATCAGAAATTGCATTCTACACATAAGAAACTCCCCAAAAAGTTGCATCACAAGTACTGAATTTCCATGAAATGCTTTAGGGTTTAGTGTTAAGCAAAAAAAGTGCTTGACAAATTGTAAACCTCGTAGCTTTGATTGTTATACTCTTCAGTTATTATAGTGTTACCTGCTCACTATATGCAGGAAGACCTCAGTATATTCAGGAAGCCACATGCAGAGGCATCTACAAAGGCTTTTTGTACTGCATTGCTTATCACAGTGCAAGCACCCCCAAGCACTGGCACAGTAAAGGGTGGATCACTAAATCAGTAAAAGGGATAGTGGAAAGGCATGAGAACCTGGGGGCTGTGAGAAAGTGAAGGAAAAAAGATCCTCTATATTCCACTAACTCTAGACCTTCATAAAAAATCAACACAATGCTTGGGACTGTTCATGGTGCGAGCAAACACTGAAACATGACAAGGCATCAAGGCATGTTGTGTTACATGATATTCAGGCAGCTGCTGTGATGGCAGTTTCAATCCACCAACTGGAGCAATGAAACAAATCTGAAATGTAAAAGCAAGATTTCTACCAAAATATTTCATTAATATTACATGCACGTAAATCAGGGAACTCAGACTACTAATCCCCACAGCTACCCTAAGTCAGCCCTGAAGGACAAAGCAACAACGCAGCTGCACAGACAGGGGCTCAGAAGGTATTCTAGGCTTCAGTTTCCTGACTGAAGTATGCAAAATTTCTCTATCAATGTTTTGTTGGCGTATTTTCCTTGAAATTTGTTGAAGGGGGAAAACACAAAGTTTTTCAGAGGAATATAAGTATAAAATGACTGTATACCAACATATGAAGATAGCCAGATATAGCCAAATTTGCGTGAACACCTACTAGTGGAAAGTTTCACCCTGCAGAACAGACCTCAGCAATATGTTTTAGGTCAGAGGAGGAGAAGAGAGCTGAATCTTCTTCTGTCCTTGACTGCAAACTGAGAACCAAGGAGCATCCACAGCTTATGCCACCCTTGAAACCTGGCCTGCACTTATAACAGTCCCATGCCTGTCACTCGGAAGCCCCACCATCCAGTCTGTTGGCACAGAGTTAGTTGGCATAAGCCCTCACATCAACAGAGCCTTGCTCACTCAGCCATAATACCCTGCAGGTCCCACACCATGGGGGAGGAGGTTGACCTACCCCTAAAAGTCACCCACTGAGGCAGGAAAAAAACATACTTCCAACTGAAAGAAGAGAGGAAGCAGGTGAGCAGGTTTTGTCTGATTTAGCAAAATATCTTCTCTTCATAGAGATGTCTATTCAAATCACTTTCAAATTTCCCTAGATTAAAGCAACAGGAAATAAGTAGAAAGGAAAGCAGCATCTGAAGCTGTCCATAAAACAGGATACATGTGGGTAACAGATCGGTGGATGTAAAGAGCACCTCACCAGCCTGCTCTCTCCTCACGTCTTTTTTACTCACACACTCACCCACTCTTCCTTGAGCTGGGCACCTGCTTGTCCACTGAGGCAAGCCAATTAAAACCAAATTAAAACTATAATTATCACAGATAGAAAGGAGACTCGGACAGCCACTACTTCCAGTGGGAACTGCGCAGGGACATTGAGTGTTGTCCCTCCTGGCTCTCCCTCCCACTGGCTCCTGCATCCTCTAGGTCCCATGATGTGGGGATGTCAGTCTCCCACCACAGCACGCAAATTGCCCTGGAGCATGACTAGGCAACTGTCATTTTCCACCCTGGCTGCCACTATGGGTGGTCATGTTGGTGTCTGCTCGCATTTGCACGGTACATGCTGAGGAGTGTACAAACTGTTCCATATGGCATCTGGAGGGAGAGAAACTGCTAGCAGTGCATTACAAAGCTGCATTTATGTTACCATATAGAGCCCCTGGTCTGTATTTGGTTTAGCATGCTGATTAGAAGGATAATTGAGAAAAATCCTAATTCTCAGTTCATGAAAGTGCAGGAAGAGTGGCTGCTAGCAAGATGCGTGCTTTATCTTGGGGTTTCTACCTGTCACCCTTCTGCTTGGTATTTGTCACATGCTTAACATCCCTAAGGTCTTAATTTTTCATTTAAATAGCTTTTACTCCTTAACTTTGCAGGCTACCTTCTTGTTTAATATCTGATCTTTTCCAGCTAATTAGTTGACTGCTATTTCTGAGACACTGTCAAGTTATTTACCTCACTGAACTTAAGTTCCTCCCCGCACGCCCCTATCCGCCCCCTGTCTGTCTGGTTTCCCCCTCTAGTCTAGCTGAAGTGACAAACTCTCTCCCCTAGCCAAACATTTGTTTTTACAAGGTATTTTTGTACCATCACCTCTTCCCCGCATCTCCCCCGCCTACCCACCACAAACATATGCTGTGGTGGGAGGACATACTGGTTTCACATAATTTGCAATGTTAAGGTGACAAATTTCCTCTCCTTCAAGTATTTTTTTTAAAAGATCTAGTTTGTAAAATGCAAATGGTAATGGGTTAGTTTCTCTTTGCTTTTTTTACCCTGTGCATGGTGATGTCCTTCTTTGCTTAGAAGTCATCAGTGGAAAACAAAAATCTCTTGATTTATATTATTCAAAACCGATTTATGCTAGAATAAGATATAAAAATAGGCAAAAATAATGTTGTCTAGATTGATAGATTTCTTTTATCTATCTCAAGAAAGACAGGAATTATGATAATTTCCAAGAAAGCAGGCAAATGTAACCACTTTACTGACTTCATTAGCTGGTCACAGTATGTTTTTCTCTATATTAAAATCCACATGCAGTCACATTCACTCAGTAAAAACAACCTCAAGTGCTCTAAGCTTCAGGCTTGGAACCATGGAAAACATGACTGTGGCCTTCATCATACCCAATTAGGGGCCCATGTACTCCACAGTGATTCTGGTGTGGTGGATAAATGCCTAAGCCAGCTTTAAAGCAGGAGGAACAATCTAGTTAAAACAGCACAGAGCCCACACTGGGCTCAGCCACTCTAAATATTTACCATATTCTGAGCTGGAGGTTGCAGGGGCATGCATAGTACTACAACTGGAGAACTTCCAGTACCTACATTCACCACTGCAAAGCAAGGTCTGGTGTGCTAAACATCCTGGTCATTCTAGCAGCATACATGCACGGAATGGGCCAAATGAAGATTGTTTATAAAAACACTGAGTTTATATGGCAGAATGACGGGAAAATGCTTTTTATATGGAGACTGTATCTATTCAGCACACACCATTAGACTTTTTGAAGTGGGATGAAGTCATATTCCTCATCCTAAGACACAACTGAATATTATTCCAGAATGTAATCTGCATTTTAACTCCCATTTTATGCAGAACTTTTAGTACAGCACAAAACAATGAAAAAAAGTATGCATCAATAATGCATACTTGTTAATTTAATCTTGTGACTTTGTCTCATATAAGAAGGGCAAAGAAAGATAAATTTGAAAAACAAGACAGGGTAGGTCAACTCACTGCCAGCAGCAGGGGAATAAAATGGGAAAGTACTAAACAGTGAAATTTATTTATACCGTGCAGCAACAGGCTCCAGAGGACAAATTGTTAGCAGAAGGAGCCACTCATAGCACATGCAAAATTTCTCTCAAATCAAACAGATATGGCTGTCACTGTGGGAAGCCAAGGAGCAGAGAGAATGAAAGAGAGAGGAAAAAACCCTCTCCACAAACCGAAAACATTTTGTAGTTAAGGGACTCAGAGTAGAACATGGGTAGTGCCTTCAGGTTCACTGGGGTTCTAGCAAGGTCATCTGGGAGAAATGTCTGCAGAAAACCACCAGGACTGAGCTAAGCAAACAAGAAAGGAACAAGCAAGTTTCTCAGTAAAATGTGAGGAAGTTGGAAGGAACTGGTTGTCTATTCCAAGAATTTTCAGAGATTGCCCCATTTTGTATATAGAGGAAAAATCAGTAGAGGACCACCAGACCATCAGGGAGGAGATGGGACAACTCACCCCAGTTGTTTGGCAAGGAAGAGCCATCCTCCAATCATTCTGGAGCTATCAGCCTCCAGGGCTCGGCCGGAAATAGTTCAGCACAGTGCAGTTCTTGTGCCTCTTAACTCATTGCCAAACCCCTCAAACATACTCAGAAGCAGGTGATATTTATTTGGGAGCAAATTCTTTTCTAGAAAAACAACATGAAATCCTTGCATTAACACCCTCCTGTTGGCTAAAGATACAGCCCTTTTCTGTATGTCATTGCAGATTAACAAGTGACCTCTGCAACTCAAAAGAAGCATCCAAAGATGTATCTGCTGGTCCATGAGGAAAATATGCACATACATGAACAGACTACTTCTCTCTGTTCTGGGTCACAGGACATTTTCCTGCATTAGACATTATCTGAAAATTCACTCAGCAGTTGGACATGGCACAACCTAGCCTGAACCTATTCTCACTAGTGACAATCTACAAAATATTTCACTTTTCCCATTTCTCTCCCCTCAAAAGCAGCGGTAGAAAAGAGAAATGTATCTTTGGGACTGATCTCTTGTCTTCAGTCCAAGTCACAGATCTTCCTGACTCCTAAAAATAGGACAAATGTATTTTTATATTGAAGCCACCACAGCTCATGTGTACCTACCAGAGTTAGCCATGCAGTGGCCTGCTCAGGTCCTGTTACCAACGTAACTGCATCAGCATGAGCTTGGCACCAGCTGCAGAAACCATCTATGCAGTTAAGGAAATGGTTGGCCAAGCAGCCACAGCAGTACCAAACTTAGTGTAGGCTATATGGACAGCAGCATCCAAAACCTGGTTCAAATACATCTGCAAACACAGGCAGTAGCCCATCTTTCTTAATGTTTTCAAAATGTCCAGATATTTTGGGTGAAAGATCTGCATCAGCACAAAAGCATTCCCAGAGCAGTAAACATACTTGGCTGGACCACTGCCTTTGCTTGAGCTCTGATTTGCTTCAAGTAAATGCAGTCATTTATTGCATGTTTCACCTTCTTGTGGAACAGCTGCTGTCTGCAAGGAGCCAAATAGCAGACGGACTCTCAGTCCTCCTGAGATACCTCTGGCTAACAGCATGCATAGCTTTCCTCACAGGCCAGCATGTCACTGAACAGTTGGTTTACTCTAAAACACTGCATGCTGTAGGTGTTTCCAGCTGCCTCATGAGGTGTTTGTGTCAAAACTCATGTTCCTGAGGAGCCTGTGCAGTCTGAGCCATGTTTTATACCTGCCCCAGGAGCAATATGTTTATTTTAAAGCAGTTCTTTCCATATCACAAACCAGAAAATTTAGAGAGAAATGACCAGCTCTTCAGGGAAGGCACGAAGTAGAGTGGAAGCAGAAGCTTTGAGAGTTCGTAACACTGCTTATCTTATGAGGAGAACATCTCTTTGGTAACAGTGAAGGATATGAAGAAAATTATAAATAGAGGAAGACCACAAAGAAGTCAAAGGGTGCTGGAGAGTCAAGACACACAATGAACAAAATGCAAACACTGGCTGGAAAAACACTGAGGAATTCACATTTCAGTCAAAACACAGTAAGCCAACAAAAGTATTCAAAGGCAAAGGTAGATATGGCAGAAGCCAAAGGAACTTTTGCTGTAGGACTGTCAGAGGACTGAATGGAAACTAAAGAAAGCAGAACTACTGCAGGCTGTGGGAACTTGGCTGCAAGAAGTCCTGTCTGAATCATGCTGCTCACCACGTAGGGGGCAGTGTTAGACATGAGGTCTGAGGGCATCCTGAAGCTGCAAAAGAGAGAGAAGTTGGAGCAAACTTTGAAATAGACAACACACGTTGCTCCTTCAAAATATGGAATAGGTTAAGGTAATGCCTAGATTCTGTATAATGCACTTTTGGAGAAGGTGAGCCAGATTCATACTGGTTTAGACAACTGTAGAGTTTGGTTACTTTCATTGTCTGCAGAAGAGCTGCTCTCAGTTTACACCAGCTTAAGCCTTGTACACCCCTCTGCACTCAGTATTACCCATCTTAGATTCAACCATGCAACAGCTTCAAGAAAGAGCAGAAAGTCATGCCAGTCCAGCCAGGAATTCCTCTGTGCTCCGTCCCACTCAGAGAAGTTTTGGATATCACAAACAGAGAATGACAGATGGTGGCACTCACAGATCCCTGTGCTAAACTAAAGCCCAGCAGCTGAGGGTCTCCCTATATCTGAAAAGGAAGGCTCACATCCAGTCCTCCATTTCAGCTTTCAAAAGTTTGAGGAGAAAAAGCTGGGGGTTGATGATTGTTTGTTTGTTTTTTTAGTCTTTAGCCTGTTTTTTTAATTTTAAATAAATTTTTTCTTTAATTTTAAATGCTGTTTTTGCCTGGCCTGTTTAGTATAGATACAGGTCTCTTCATGTCCCCACCAAACTATCTTAGGCAGCTTGCCCCCACTCTAAAATAAAACAGAATAGAAATATCACTACGTTTTATTCAAGGCTGAACAGTAGGAGCTGCTTCCACAAGGGCAAGCTACACTCAACTAGGCAAATCATATCTGGTCTATGTAAAAAGCAGAAGCTCCCCATCATCCCTGGGCTCTGCACCTGTGGAGTTGTTTGCTTCAGTGTAATGAAGAAAACAGTTGTTGCACCTGCACCACACTGCCTGTAAGAACACAGCCTGCTCCAGGATTCACACCACCAAGCTGAGCTCCAAGAAGTGGGGACAAAGCAGAACACACTTAAGGAGCTGATGTGATGAACAACGAACGGAAGTGTGATTGTGGCTAAAGGGAAACTGAGGACCCTCTATTCCTATGTGTACCTATGTGTTCAAGAAAAAGCTCTTACTCCTTTTAACAGGCAGTGTTCAGAGGATCACTCTCTCTTTAGGTAAGTACATAACATGAAGTGTTAACAGGAAGCAAGAAGTGTGGGCAGAGAGCAAATGTGGCCGGCAACAATGGCCACACACATAGTCTGTACAAGTCTGGTGCATCAATAAATGTGTAAAAGTGACAACAGCTTTTGCAGGAGAGAACTGATTACCAAAAGGCAAGTAAGGTGATCTTGTCATTGGTACACTCTACAGGCACATGGAAGACTATCAGGGACTAAAACTTGGATCCTTTGCATCCCCATGAGTGTTGTAAACACTTAACTATTGGCTAGTTTTGGGGAGGGAACACATATTTCCATATCTTTGCACAACAAAACCTTCCAAAGGTTTGTTTTCATCCCTGTGTAAAGAAAGGAACATAATTTTAAATCTCAGAATTTCAAGGAACAGAACGATTGTTTACGACACATGTTTGTAAAGAAAATAGTGCAGTTACGTCAAAGTTCGTAACTTACTCTTACAGTACAAAGGTAAAGAGCCTTCAAACTAGACCGTTGAACTAAGAGCCAACAACAGCTACATTTTAACTTTGCATTCAAAAAAAACCCCCCAAAATTTGACCATAACTATAAGGAGGCCTACTTGCCCCATCTACTGGCCATTGGGAAGATGATTTACACTGCAATGAAAAGCATTACCACTGAGGCCACAATTTAGTCAATTCTCAGGTTATCAATTCTAAATTTAAGCGCATGCATAATTGCTACTGAGGGTACCAAGCACATAAGTGCTCTACCAAACTGGAACCTGAGGCCAACTATTTAGCATGACAGAAATAGAAATAACAAAGGGAAAAATGTATTATTTTCAAAGGAAATACTAGGGCAGTCTATTCAGTAATGCTAGTTTGTTAACTTTGAAAAACTAAATAAATATGCCTCCTTTTGTTCTGAAGCGAGCCAAGGTAAATTAATGCAATAAGACAGCAGCCTGTAGAACCGTTGTTACAAAGCAGCCACACATACTGCAGCTCAGTGAGGTCATCACAAGGTTACCACGCCATCTTACAAATTTTTAAAATAAGTATTTGTTTAATAAATAGTTAGATAGCAAGTTAAGTTCCCTAAAGACCTTATATTTTTCTTCTCTGCATGCAGTGAATCCATCCTTCTGGAGTGGGTCTATTCCTTTGAGGAACAGGCTGATGTCTAAAGGGAAAACATAAAGTTTGGGTTGACTTGATGAAACCTTTCACACTACCCTAGGAGGAAGACTTGCTGGATTTCTCTTTTAGCACATGCCTTGCTCTCATCATGCTCTTCAAGGGCAGTGCCTGCACTAGTACTGTAGCATCCCTCTGCTCCATGACCTCCCATGCTGGCTGTAGATTCAATCAGATGTACCTAGAGAAAAGCTGCAGCCAATGGAAAGACCATCAAATACCCTGGCAGCAAGCTTCCTGCCAGGTAACCCAATATACCTGCAAGCTGACTCACCATGAGATCTTATACACAGCCATCCTCTCTCCACGTGACCCCAGCAAGCCTCTGACAGTCTGCCTAGGCAGATATTCAGTATGCAACTATATTTCCTGCAAGGCACACAGGCCTCCTGCTCAAACGACTTCTGGGTCTTGCAGATTCTAAGCAGAAACAGGACTATCAGCAAGTCTATCTCAGCCCAGCCATCAAAGTTCAGAGAGGAGTTATTGTCACACCACAACAGAGAATGATGAACCATCTTCTTCAGCAAGCAGAGCTCGTCGTCGAGCATTGTCGTCAGGAAGTACAGGTGCAACTCTCTGTTTTGACAAGCTATGACCCTAGTTACTCAGGAAACTCTGTAAGAATAAACTAGCCACAGCAGGGAATAGACTGTAAAGGAGGAGAGGGAGCAGCATCCCATCCCCACAGAGGCTCATTCAACTCAGGGGATACATCTGAGAAGCAATTAGGACTACATTTAAATAGATAATTTCCATAGCAGCCAGGGAAAGAAATCATTGGCAGTAAGTCTAGACCTGCTGGTAAACCAAGTGCTGGGTTGGACATGAAATTTCATAAAGTACATGCACTACTCTGAGGATCACCACAAAAGGTTTGCTTAGCTTTCTCCCAGAAGTGTATTTCAGGATGAGTTTTGCCTTAAGGGGATGGTCAAATGTTTCAGAAATCACTCGAGTCCAAATTCTGTAATGCAAAAAAAAAAACAAAAACCAAAAAGGACAACAGTGCCATGGTGCAAATGCTTGCACAGCCTCACAAATTACAGCTGGGATCCAGCATTTCTAGATGACATCCCTAGAGGTCACAAAAAGGGCCAAGAGATTTTTCAGCTGAAGCATGTAACATCTAACACCTCAGTTACCTAGGGATTGAGGTAAAAGAAATACTGTCAATGTCCAGAAGCATCTGCAAGGAAAACCCACTGAAGACAGGTCCTGAGGGCTACCTCTCCAAGTTCTCCGAGCATCACAAGCCTGCTGAGATGTTCCTCACAGGCACACAATCACTTGGCATACTTGCACATCAGGGGAAGCAAACAGCTGACAGCTCAGGTGTTACTTGGGACAGTGCACAGAGATGAGGACTACAGGCAGTGCCCAGAACTGCTTGCAATGCAAGTTGGTTTCCTCAAGAGCAGGTGTTTTGGGTGCCCTGTATCTAAGCTCACCTGACTTCCTCAGTAATTCCTCATCTGCATGGGACAAGTAGCACCACTTAAGAGTACTTCAATTCTTCAGCCTATAAAACACTGAGTAGTAGAAGAGAGGCCAGTATTTACACCTGAGAAAATACAGATACAAATTTGTACAGATACCAATAGAGATGCCAACTCTGCCTGGGCTTGTGAATTCATGCACAACTGTCCGTGCATAGAGACCCACCCAGAGAAATGTAATTCCCAATAGCTCAGGATTCCTCTCTCCTGGATGCACAACATTTAGCTCACTGAGCTTCAACCCTGTTGTACTGGGAGGACCCCCTGAGAGTAGCTGGTCATGTGGAAGCTGCTGGAAGAAAAGGAGCCATAGCAGACCGCTGTGAAACAGGCAACCCTGCTGAAGAAAGACACTGAAAGGATGCCGGCCCACTTTTAATGGCTACAGAGTAGTACTGCTCTCAAAAACAGCCTCCACAGACAAGAGTTAGACTTCATTAATTCTCTAGTCCCTCATGACAGACACCTTTGACAGACCAAGTTCTGGCTTATTAGGCTGGGAAAGCCCACTCTGTTCCCTATGCAAAACCAGATTTAGACATCTGACTTACATCATGGCTTATTATACATATCAGCTTATTTTGTCAATCCAAGCTGATAAATAATCCCGAAACTGGCAAAAGCAATTGTCTGGCAAGAACTTTGAACATAAACCAGGCTCTAACTGAAAGCCACAATGATGACTGCAAATAAACTATTCTTTCTGCAATAAATTATTCTTTCCTTCAGTGTTGCCATCAATGTACATGAGACAATCCTTATCCCAGGACTTCTCATCTCTGCCCCATTTTCAGTATTCAGAAACAATCTTCAATTCTTATTTGCATTGCACTTGACAGATTTAGGACCCTTTTTTTCTTTTTGTAAAACAAGGTGAATGAAACATCCTTGTTCCTCATTGCGAATAACTGTATAATTAATGATGTTAGTTACATACAGTACCTTTGAGGAGGGAAACATAGAACTGTTCTCTGAAACAATTTTCTTGGTTACATAATGTAACTAAATACAATTTGTCTTCCCTTTTAACTTTTTCCTGGGAAGAAAGTCTACATTTTTCAGCTGTGAACTTAGGTTGCTGCTTTGTTTGGGGAGGGTTGTTTCATTTTTTTGTTTAGTAATAAGAATAACACACAAGAAGAATACAAAGACAGGGTCCTCTAGTGACTGAAACATATATTTTGCATCAAAAGAAAATTTGTTTCACTGGAAAATAAGCAGTCCAGAAAATGCTAAGTGAGAAGTTTCACTCTACATCTAGACACTTAAGAGTAGGAAATTATCCAGCTGTCTAGTCCCTGTTTTGGGGGTTCTTATGGACTGCGGGGGTAACTTATCTTTAGCAGCAGACATACTAAAATTCAAGACAAAAGAAACATGCAAAGCAACTAGTTTATCACATCTTGCTACTACCACAAGCATTAAAAATATTCTTAAACATGTCACACACTCACCGGGAAATAAACATCAGAAGGAACTGGAAATCACTGCTTTGCCACCACTCAGCTCTGACACTGTTGCTTTCCACCTACTTGCAGAAGTCCAGCAGCACCTTTCCAAGCACCACCTACACCAGGGCACACTATAGTGTCCCACAGGCTCAGCCTGCTCACTTTGACATAAAACTAGGCACAGGTGCTGGAATCAGCCCAGGGCCTGAGTCCCAGCTGGCACATCTAAAATGATTTCCAGCCCAAGGGAAACAAAAGAGTGTTTGGAAAGACCTTGTGTGTAGAGACTTTCCAAATGTTAGTAGCCCTCCTTTAGAGAACTAGCAATACTGACTAGGCTGAAGAGCAATAGATGGTGTGGACTGTTTGAGGAGTACTAGAGGGATGATTCTCTTCTTGTTATGGACTGGACTGGGCTGAGCAGCCCCCATTCCTTTGCTGGTGAGTTTGCACAAACATGACTGTGGCTCTTGCTTTGCTGGGTGGAGAGAGATGTGACTACCACTCATACTGCACTGCATGGTTGCCTTCCCACTGCCAAAGCCCTTCTGTCAGTGAGGCTTCAAAAGGGAGTACGGCTGACCAGTTCACCCAGAAATAGCTCCTCACCTCTCCTCTTCAAACACCTCTTTGAAAGCCTGTTCCACTCATACTTTCACTAGGAGCCCATTCTTTCATCTGCAGTGGGAAAAGTAAATAGAGCTCTCTAGATTTTCTTTGCTTTGAATGAGAGCGTTCATTGAACGGGCCCTGCTTGAGTAAAGACAGACTTCACCATGACCTTCCACTTCCTTAAAAATACTGCAGGCTGAATAGAGCCTCCTGGCAAGGCAGATGAATCCAGTCACTGGCATCCAGATCCCAGTGTTGGTGCCCTCAAGAGAGAATAGACACTTACTCTAGCACTCGTTTATGTATTCTAAGTAATGCACAGAAAAGGGACAAAAGTGAACCTTTGAATCACTCTAAGGATGTCTCCTCTCCAGGCATGTTAAGTCCAGAGGTACCAACACCATAGTCCCTGGTATATTCTAACAAGCTTTGCACCAACATACATGATGATACTTCCACCTACACTTAGAAAAATAGGTACTGATTCTGCAGTGCTCCCAGATATAATGATCTTGTGTACTGATTTATCTAAGATTGAGGAACTAGCTACAAGACAGCACATAATCCTGTGACACCTTCACACCAAATAATCCTTAGCACCTTGATCTGACTCAGGAGTTAGCCCTGCTTTGAGCAGAGAATTGGATTAGATGGCCTCCAAGTGTCATTTCCAGTGTATAGTCTGTGATTTTGTGATACGACTGCTTTTGAGACATCACATCTGTGAAGAAACAATGGAAAGACCTCAGATTTGGGATTGGGGGTTCAACTAGAATTAACATAATCCTGGCAAAGATTCTTGATGACCCTTGTGATCAATGAAATGCAAACAGTGGAAGAACACTGGACAGATGCCTAACATTCAGAGAAGACTTGTGAGATTACACTTTCACTTCATCTCAGGAAAGGATATCCTTTCCTGTGCTAATTCCTCTTCAGAAACTCCCTGTCACTTTCTACAACAGCAAATATACAGCAACATTGTACTAAACATAATATTTCCCCAGATATCCAGAAGCTGCAAATATTAGTGTATATATTCCTTATTGTATATGAGGTATCACTGTGATGTTTTCTACAATGATACAAGATGGTAAAGCCATTAGCATGATGAGGAAGACTTTCAACATAACAGCTAGCATTCAACACAGAAATATTCATAAGAAGCTGTCCATAAAGAATACACACTTGGAATATGCAGATGATTTTAAGGGCTGGCCCTTGCTGTGTTTCAGGAAGAGAAGTTTAATGGTAACAGGATGGTCAACACATTAACTAACACTAGAGAACAGAGGATATGACTCCTATGTCCATTCAGGTAAAATTAGCAAAGCAGACTTAAATATTATCATACCTCTTGTATGCAGTAGAGGTACAATTTCATAAGCATTTCATACACAAAGGAGGCTATTTACCCAGAACACAGTCTTGAAAATGCCAGAAGTTATTTTCAGATAGTTGGGATCTGATAGCCCTGCTTGGGATCTATTTCAGGACAGAGTGAAGAAGATTGCTACACTCTTAAGTAGGAACTACAATTTTTTCCTTGATTTATTTCAAAAACTGCAGAGGAGAAAAAATTGCTGAATCCTGAAAGAATTAAGTGGTTGAAACCTCCTATCTGTTGTAGATATTTGCCCTAAGAGACATGCTCCTAAGCAAGGCAGTCCTAAATGTCTCTTTGGAATGAAACTGGTTTTGTAGTTATGCATTTCTGTACTACCAGCAGAATACTTAAACTGGACATTTCTGGCACTGGAACTGTCTGCCTGCAAACATAGGTAAAAGAAACATCTTGGAGATGAGAAAATTTCCACAGATTTAGGGCTAGAATTAGAACCTGGTTGTGAAGGTTCATGGTAGTTTCAAAGGAGAGTTGCATGCCAACTTATTTTATCTTGGAAGACAGAAAATAATAGGACAAAACATCTTTTGCGCTTCTGAGACTTAGAGATGATCAGAACTTTAGCTAGACCATACCATCACAGGAAGATTCCTGAAAAAGGATGGGCAAAGTGACTGATGGTAAATAGGGCATGAAATGGGATAAAGATATCCTTAGAGTTTGTAGGATCCAACAGGGCATACAGATCATAATCCAAGTAGTTCCCAAAGGATGTGACGAATTACTCACAAACTGCCATCAGCATCAAATGAAATTGGTGGCGCAATTAAAAAATTGTATTTTTACCTTTATCTGTATCTCTTCTGTGATTCCAAAGAAATGAAGCAAAGGGAAACTTCTTGTGTTCTTCAAAGCAGTCAGTCTGCATCTGGTTGTCATGCCTGCCTTGTTAGGAGCCTTTCTAAGCAACAGGCACCCAATGACCTGTGGAAACCAGAACTGGGTGTGAACGCTTTTGCAACCCCCTATATAATTTTGCTAATGAATGCAGATGTGACAATTCACTTAATCCCATTTTGTCAACTGGACTTGCTCACTGCCTTTCCTCTTCTCCAAGTCTGATGAGTGATGGTTTTTCCGACTAAATAAATCCATCCCTGTGTTCTTGTACTATTTACAGCAATTTTCTACTAGCCAAGCCTGGTTCTTCTGAGTCAATAATCAATGACAAAAGACAGGATGATTATTAACTTCAGAGCTTTTTAAATAAACTGATAGCAGCAAACATCTCTCCTTCCTGCCTGGACTCAGGAGGCAAGTCACTCTCTGATGTTCTAACAGAATGGTTAATTTTATGTGCATCAAGATACATCCACACAGATGGAGTATGAGAATGTCCAGGTACTTCTTTGGAAAACATCTTTCTACCTGTTCTTCTTTCCAAAAAAGCACACAAGAATCATAGCAAACTGTGACATAAAGAAAAGTGGGGACAGTGAAAAGTCCCAAAGTAGAATATGTCAGAGTATTAATTGCACTACCTAATCAGATAACAGTTTGTTAGCCTGACAAAAATTCAAGGCATATATTCCCTCTGGAATTTAGCAAAGCATTTGGAATGATGTCACATGGTAAACAATTAGTAACTGCAAGAACTGTAGGCCAAGAATGAAAGTAGCTAAAAGCAGAAATGACAAATGGGAAGTCATGGCCTGGATGGATTTTACTGGTGGCATTCCTCAAAAGACCGTCCCAGGATAAATTTAACATAATTGTTTGGCACAAAAATCTAAGTATACTAATGAAATTTTCTGAATAGACAACTTGAGAGGCAATGTCAGAGCAATAGAATAGCTGGAATGGTAGCTATGGGACAAAATTTAACTGCTAAGTGCAATAAGGAATAATAAATTTTTGCAATGAACCAAAAGCTTGTCAACTGAAAGCAACCAGGAGGAACTCTGAGACATATTGCAAGGATTGCCAGACTTCATGTATGAAAATGTGTCCCTCAGATCCTCACAGTTCCTCACAGGCTCCTTCATTTAGTGGTGTTGCTGGCATTGTTTCTTTGATCCAGAAGCACAGAGGTAGGCAGGCAGGCAGCAGAGGTCACAAAATCACACAATCCATGTTAAAAACATACAGAAAATGCAAGGAATAGAAATGTCCCAAAGGTTCTTAGGTGGGACATGGGATTTTGGATTGAACTGTAAGAAATTCTTCGTTATACGGAACATCCAGCAAGCCCACGTCAGCTACTCACAGGATAATTGTAAGAACCAGAGGAAGACAGAAGCAGACAGTGAAGATTCTAAGCCTAGCTGCTTTCCAGGCTTCAGAGGATTCCTAATGGTACCATTCAGCCAGAAATGGTACAAGTTACAGTTCTTGTATGAACCTTCCTCATATCTGTAGATGTGAGGAGTTACGGATCTAGAGCTGGCCTGCCACAATCACTGGCACCCAAAAATTCATGCAGAATAGATAAGGGGGCAAACACTTCTGGTCAATATCCATAGTGGTTTCTCTTCATTCAGAGTGGAAGAATACATTCCTAGACTGTGCTTAAGCCATCCACTTGTAGGTTGCTGAGAGCTCCTCCTACAGGAATTTCTGAAGCAAAGGGAACACCTTTCTCCCCTACCTTGACTGGCATTGCTGATACTCACCCTTCTGAATTATGGAAAGAAGCTGATAGGGGGCGTCTTTCCCTGGGACCTGAAAGACACTTTTCAGCATGAGGTCCTTTCCAGCACAAATAATTCTGTGATGTTTGGCCTCTTAAGGTAGGTTAGAGGAAAGAACAGCTACATAATACCTCCTCACATGCTCTCTTCTCATGATAACCTTTGTCTTGCCTAGGGACTTTCTTTAGAAAGGTTTTGTTCCAATCTGCTGGGGAGGTCAAGAGGTATTTCAATTTGCTCTGCAAGCTGCAGAGCCTACAAAGGCTGTATGTCAATGGATTTATGTCCTATGCTCCTTATGCTCCCATTCCACTCAATGTCGTCTCCTCTTCATATCCATTACTCCACTTCCAAATGTTCCTCTGGGGCTACAGGAGCAACACTCTTCCCAGCAGTATCTCAAATTCTTTCTCACCTACATTCACTGTGCCCCAACCTCCTCTGCTCAGTACCTGTAACTCTTAGAAGGCTTTCAGTTGCTTTTTTGGCACACCAAAGTTAGAAGGGAGGACCCATTGTTACAGAAAATAAGGGAAATAGCAACTCAAAATATTGAAAATTGCTCAGTCTCAAAAAATTGCTGAGGCACCTGGGCCACCAAAAAAAGCTGACCAATTTTCTGCTTTTTTGTACAGCTGTACAAAACATTCACGTTGGGTTGAATTTCAACTTACTCATATTTGCAGTTCTTAAGAAAAATATTAGTATTGTGAAAAACAGGTGAATTTTCTGTTTGCCTCCCAAAATATAAGATTTCCATTCTCAGAAGATAGTATTCAGCAGTATAAAGATCTGGGAAATTTCACTGTAATTTTCTTTTGGAGAAGATTCTTCAAAACATTTTAAATTCCTGGAACCAAAATATCTGATTCTCACACAAATTCAGACCAATTTTTCCCAACCTTGAAGAAAACTCCTCGGACAAGGAAAAAAAGTATTCTACAACATAAAAATCCCCACACTCCTGTATTTACCTTCAATTGCAAAGAAGGGGAGCACTACTTATGGCTATTTTACAAATGGAACTGAAGCTCAAAGGCTAAATTACTTACCTGCTGCCAGACAAAAGCGTGGTGGAATATGGAACTGACTACAACAGTCCTATTTTCCAAGACAGTGTCTTAAACACTGCACCATTTTTCCTGCAAGGCCCACACAGTCTGCACTATGGAGAAAGAGACCTAAGCTTTGACCTGAACTTTGTGTTTTGCGCTCACCTGTTGTACATTGTCCACATAGAAACAGTGTATATTCCACAGCACTTTCTCAGAAGCTGGAGAATAATTTCCATCCACTAGCAAACATATTTTTGGGGTTGTGTGGCACAACGGAAAAAGCCAACACAGCTTTTTCATTTACTGCTGCATCTGCATGTTAACGTGAAGGTCAGTAGGAGTGTACACAATACAGAGAAAATGAGTAGTTAATTATTGCTAGACTGGAAGAAGGGAAACACACACTTTAATTTGGTTTAGAAAAGAGAAAATCATGAGAATTGCTTCTTCTGGGCTGTTTTTTTTGTACGAGAGCATACATAGAATAAAATTCATGATAACTGGAGGCTATTTGATGTGCTTTGAGTATCACAGATAAAAAATTCCCTCTCTTCATTTGGAATAATCTCAGTAAATAATTACAATATTCAGCAAGAAAAATCCCACTAGTTTTCAAAATCCTGTGAGATTTTTCTTATTGAATATTATACTTCATTTATTAAGATTGTTCCTTCTCACACATGTGTATAATCTGGCAATTTGCCCACATCTTTTGCCAAATTTACTTCTTCTCAAGTGTTTGTACTTGAGGGTTTCATTGCATCATCAACAATCTGCAGTGCTCCAAAATTAAGCTGTGTTTAGACCAAAATGCTAGATTTGCTCTTTATGGAACAAGTTTTAACCATTTCAAAACATCAGCATACAACAGGCCAAAACCTAGTACAACCAGTTTCTCTTGGGATGTCAAACCACTATTTAAAACTTTTATTCAGTCCTTCAAAGGCTGAAGGTATATTAACGGTTCACAATCCAGCTAACAATAAATAAGCAAAATGCAGTCATGTAACAGAATAGAGATAACTTTTAAAATATTCTAAGAAGGCATTTTTATCAAAACAATCAGAACAACTTGACGAAAACTAGCAAATTTAGCTGCTCTGCAGAACGCAGGCCTAGTCCCTCCCAATGACCAAATTATTAGTAGTTGGAGGTTATGAAAGTAGTGAAGAACTCTTACTTCCAGAGCAAGATAAGAGCCCTGGAGAGCACAGTTCACTACACTGAACTTCACTTGCCACTGGGTACCTGGAAGAAGAGGCTAAAGTCAAGTATCTACAAGCAGAGCAAATCATTGTCTCAAAGCCAGCTGCAGGACTAGAACCTAACACATGAGAACTGGGCAATTAGCACATGCCAGAGCAATCAGCAAATTTCAGTGTAAATTCTGGGTAATTATTGCAGTGCATGCCTTGTTGCCTTAACAGTTTTATCCAGACAGAAAAGCAAAAATTTGAAAAAGACATTCATAATCCTTATGCTTTAAAGCCATGGTCCATCAGCCCACTTTATTAGGTGGAACATGAGTGGGAAGTGGTGGCCATTAATACCAACGTACACCGTCCCTTCAGTAGTACTCAACTGATACAAACTGCTGTGAATTCTCTACAAACTGGCAATTACAAACTTACCAAGCTTTTCTGCATTGGAAGGAATTTGTCATCATGATCAACAGACATGTATAGTTCTAGAAATGCTAAATAATTGAGTTCAGGCACTCAAATGTTTTGCAACATTTAAGTAATATGAAGGCAAAAGGCTCAGCACCTGCCACCAGCAGCCACTGTTCAAAAGCCATCTAACATTTTTCTAGGCAAGACCCAGACTCAGCAAATTGCGCAACTTCCCAAAGTAAATGAGTAGCAGAGATTGTCTTATCTCTTAACCCCAAACTAAGTAATTTCACATTTTCTGTCACATCATTTATACTAATGGTTCCACACTACCATGATATATGATGTTTAAGCATTTGTGTCACAAAGTGACAGAAGCTGCATAATGGAAAAATTCCCACATTCTCTGAAAAATCTTAGGTTTGCAGCTTGTCAGTTACAGATGGAATATCTGCATTTCAGCAATATTTTATTTTCACTGTGGTATTTTAGATGAAAAAACTTCACTGAAATGGTCTGATGCATGAATGTTTTGTTCAAGAATACAAAAAAAAGAAGGTTCCGCCATTTCTTCAGTCTCACAGAAGAAAGGTTTAAATGATAAACACCTATTTTTCAGTTCTATTCTTCTTTTCGCAGCAAATACTGGATTAGCTTTGTGACAATGTTGCTCTGTCCTATGCAGTGAAATTTCAGACTGAAAGAGGGTGGGTTTATATGGGATATGAGGAAGTTCTTTGTTGCGAGGGTGATAAGGCACTGGAACAGGTAGCTCTGAGAAGCTGTGGCTGTCTTGGAAGTGTTCCAAGCCAAGCTGGATGGAACTCTGAGCAGCCTGGTTTAGTGGAAGGTGTCCTAAATTATGGCAGCAGGGTTGGAACTAGATGAGCTTTAGAGTGCCTTCCAACCCAAACCGATCTATGATCCCTACACTGAATGAGTACACTCACTCCGGCTTCAACCATCGTTTGCGAGGACCTGAGAACTCAAAGGAATCAAACATGGCCACGTTTTCCCAGCGAGCAAACAGAAAATATTCTAATGCTTAGAGTGATTATAGAAGACTGAATAAAAACTAACTCAGAGGAAGTGTGTCTGAGTGGGAGAGTAATGAAAAAGACAGGTAGAAGTAGAATAGCAACTAGCAGAATGGCAGTTTGGAAAATAACACTGTAAATATGGAGTCTTTCATCTGTTGTCCCAATAAAAGTGTGTGACATCCAAAGAGATGACAAACATCTGCTAACATTAGGAATAACACTCTGCACATACATTTTTCAAAACATACAGGATCCTGCAATCATCTTTAAAATACTGTATGTCATAATTCTACTTACTTAACTAGATTAATTTTCTCCAAGTTGAGTCTCTTTTGCTTGCTAAAGTAACTGGTAAGATATCTCCTTGTGTTTATCCAGACCCACGAGTTCTGTCATTCTCTTTACTCCCCTTGTCCTGTGGAGGAGCAGGAGTAAGAATGGCCAGGGGGACGGACACCTGGCAGGCAGCAAAGGTACCTTCCACACATACTTGCAAAACAATGAAGAAAGGTACACATTGGTTTAAAAATTTTAATATACAAATTTACACTCACCATGTTGTAACTTTCAAATTAGGGAGGAAATTGCAGCAGTCTGCATGATTTATTCTATCCATAACTTACAAGTGTCTACAGATTCGAAGAAAACTGGTTTTCCTTTTCTCAAGGAAATAAATATTTCATTTCTATAGTCAATAATCATTCAGCTTTCTAACAGTCTGTGAGCTATGCACCAGCATTCTCTCTGAAAACTAGCATGTTTTTATCTCTTGGGATTCCAACCAGCAGCGTTTGTTGCTCCTCAAATGCCCACATAGCATATTCAGAATTCTCCTCCAGCGACACCCAAAGACACACTTCAGCGAAAGAAGAAGCAGCTGAAGACGCCCATCTTCAGTTTTGCAACATACCCAGCCGTCAATTATTTTCTTCCAAATGGATCCGACCACACTTTTAACCCTACAAATCAAATATCAGAATACCAGCAGTTGATAATTTAGACTGTTGGAGAAAAAACAGGTCTGCTACTCCAGCTTCGTGTATTAAGCAATGAAAGAAGCCAACAATTTCTGCACTGAATTTGCAACTCCACTTAAACTTGCAAAAATATACAGAAAGACAACTTTATCTTGATCATAAACTTCAGATAATGGAAAAAGCTATCACATTCATAGGTAAGGTGTTCTAATATTGCTGGATCAATCATTTAGAATTGCACCTAGCACTTAAATTTGTCTAGGCTTCCTTTTCAACTAATGGATCTTGTAACTTATCAGCAGCTAAATACAGATGAAAAGGAGAACTTACACTAAGAACTGGTCATTAAGTACCTGCATCTTAGATAAATGAGTCAGTCCAGTCCTCTTGAATGTTTAGTAAAAAAGACAGGTTTACAAGACCTCTGTTTCACAATACCCTTCCTACTTCTCTTCAGCATTTCACCCACTTCCCTGGAAAGCAAGTCCTGCACTAATGATCTAACCAATGCATGTAATAAGGTCATGGCTTTAACCCTATTTGATTTTCACCTGCCGCTGATGTCAGGCTTTTTCAAAAACAAAAATACATTACCATTTAACATATTCAGATATTACATGTTTTATCAAGACAGGCACTCTCACATCTTTAATCAAGAAATGTCAGCCTTGCGTAATGAACAGCCACTCCAGTTATCATTATGAAAAAATGAACTATCAAGGGTAGCCTGCTATACTTGAATTTTACTTCCCTCATATGCTTTTCTAAGCCTTCCACAGCAAGGATCCAAAAGCTATTAGCACTGCATTCCAAATTTTCCTTCATGTGTAGTGGATTTCTGCATGGCCCATCCACCCATGAGGCCAGAAGGCACTGCCAAAGTGCTGATGAACTGTGTTTCAGCAGAGTTCAGTATTCCAAAAAACTAGGGTGCAACATTGTTCTTTACAGCTACAGCTCAGCCCCTCCATGGTTCTTGTTTGTTCTGAGTTGGTTCAGAAGTGGAAACTGGCCTCTATTTGAGAAACAGTGAAGACAACAGAAACTCTGCAACCTATCTGGCCAGTTAAGTCACTTTAAGATGAGTTTCATTAAAACTGTAATTTTTCAGTGAGGAATTAACCTGAAAAAATAATTTAATGGCAAGTTCATTAAATATGTTTTTACTGACTGTATTCTTCACTGTATTATTTAAATCCATATAAATATTCAGGCCTTACTTCAAGAAGGTCTTTAAACCAATCGATGCAAACACATAAATCAAGTGTACCTGCAGGCTGAATATCCGCTTGAACAACACCAGCTCGGTTTATTGACTGTTCTTTCTCTGGAAAACAGAACGAAAAGAACACAGTACTAAAAAATAGAAAATACCAGATATCTTGATTGCACCCAATAAAATAATCTTGAGAATTCTATTAATTCTCAATGCTACACACAAAAATTCTGTTGAGCATCTACCTACAGAATGCAAATGTAGTACTCCTACTTCACTGAGAAAATAATAGCTAGTCTGTTTTGAGAGAGTGCAAACAAAAAGATAATCATCTTAAAACAATGCCTACTGTTTAATAAAGATGTCAAAACACCTGCCATAGTCCCAGCACCTAAGGAATGACTAGTACTTTTAGAAGCTGTCATTTATATGCTCGACATAAAACTAGTCAAAAGATTTTTTTCTTTTGGGCAAATCCCATTTTCAAGCCCCGAAAGATCTTGCAAACAGATTTCATGATAGCACCTACAAAATTACTGCTTGTAAACTTTGTGAAATTCAGCATCTGAGGGGTATTTTCCCATAGATTGGGCCTGTCTCAGGCTTTTCTTTTTTCTTTGAAAGATTCAACCACTACCATAAAGAGAAATGGAGAAAACTATACTATTTTCCCTTACTAAATGCCCCTCCTTTTCTTCCACTTCCAGTTACACACCTCACCACCACAGTGGTAGTCTAAAGCAGGAAGTCAAAGCTCAGGTGGATTAACCTTTTGCCCGCATCACTGAACTTTTGAGGCCTTTAAAAACCTGCCGGGTGAGCATTTGCAAAGGAAGTTCAGAACTAAGCTCACCTTAAAACTGAATTTTTTTATTATTCTGTCCCACTGGGAATGCACTGGCATTACATGTTACCAGGCTGTCTAGGTACAAGCCTAATGCTACTGGAGACTAGCAGTAATATCACAATAATTGATTCTCCTTTCAAGGGGACGGGCACTAGGGGCACATCCAGGTTCTCCAGTTCGGTTCACTGAGCATGGCAATTCCATTTCATCCTCTTCAGCAGACAAAATCTCAGGGACCTGTCTAATTTCAAAGGAAACGGCACAAAACCCAGAAAGGGAGAACAGAATAGATTTGGGCATGGAGTGAGTCTTCCTGTAGGACATGATGGAGAAGGATATTGTCTTGAATGGAAATTTAGATTAGAAGAGCATCAGGGACAAAACCAGGAACCAATCTGAGAGTTCTGGGGACACACTTGGGTTGAGCAGCAGGGGGTGTTAACTGGTCAGGCAAAGAAATCAGCACAAAAACATAAGAGATGATAAATACACAGATAGGACATGGAACAGTCAATAGGGAGACTGCTGTGGGGCCTAAAAACAACTTGGAAGACACCTAAGCCAAAAAAAGGAAAAAAGGACAACATGGAAGACTCAGTCTTGGTGACAGGAGAGCCATCTGACAGGATGGGGAAGGAACAGAGTCTCACAATTCAGAAAATCAGGAAATCTGTGAAAATGTCACAAAGAGCTGCTGTCAAGCCCCTGTTCTGGTTAATCCATGTGGAAAAGGTCTGTGCTGAAGCCCTCAAAGTTTCATCACTGCGTGTTTCATATGAGGAAACAGTCTTTCTAAAAGCTAGATACAGGCAAGAAAATATGAGAAAGAGCAAAGCCACAAACTGAGGTACTAAAATCCTACAAAATTATAACATTTCTGTATGAAATTAAGTCAAATTCCTTTGTGCACAATTTACAGTTCGTATCAACAATTTGATTACATACAGTTTTTCCAAATACCTTTCATCTTATTTGTTAAATTGCTAGGAACTTCTCTGAAGATGTTTGAGAATCATGCAGTAGTCTTCTTCCTGAATGTTAATGTACTTCACTTGTATAGAATTTGGCAGATAGACAAGAAAATGAGAGTGAAGAAAGAAAATATAGAATTTCATGTTTACACAGTTCAATGTCACTCCCTTCATTCATGAAATGAATTCATTCTTGCCTTTTGCATGATTACTATGTGGTGCTAACCAAAACACCCAACTTTTGGGACACAGCATCCCCAAACACAGAAATACTGAGTATTCACCCACAGCTCAAGCCAATAGAAGGTAGGAGCTTCTATGGAAGTTGTCACACATCTTATTAGACTGTACTTAAAAAAATCCTTTGTGACCCAAAGGTTAAATACTTTGGTTCAAACACCACAACTGGAAAAGTCCACAATTTTGCCTCCAGTATTGTGGTATCAAATGCTTGTGCCTCTCATAATGCAGTGATGAGCATCAAGAAAAGCTCACTGGAAAAGAATAAAGGTGATATCAGATGGAGACTCAGCAGCAGGCAATAAGTAAAGGTTAGAATCAGGTATCAAATGATAAGTTTGTGCACTTGCTAACTGTGCATCAATCATTTTATGTCCTAAACAGAGATTAAAAATCCCTGAACTGATAGGAAACATTAATCACATAATTCACAAGTACAAAAGAGGACATGCTCCATTACTTCTTTCCTTACTGCCAAGCCACATTTCTAATATAGTATTTTTGGAAAGTATAGCATAAGCAAAAAAGATTTAGTAATAAAGTTTTCAAAGGGAACACAGAGTAGGAAACAATTGTGGGAAGTTTCACAAACATAGCATCCTTGAATAAAAACTTGCTTGTAAGTTAAATTTCACTTGAGCTTTGATGCAAGGCCAAAGCCCCTCCAATAAGATCAGTAAGTTTATCCTTTTTTCTTTTTCCTTCCTAGAAATCTTCAGTTGTCTTGGCAGATTAACCACATATATCATCATGTTATCAGCTTGCTTAGTTTCATAAAAAATTAAAGCGAGGGGCAAGGCTAGTTGCACCAGAACTTCCCCCGTATTTCTTTCGGCAGTATCTCACAGCAGTTGAGGAGTAATGGGTGCTCCCCCTACGGAGCACCCGCCTGGAGCCGCTGAGGCTTCACACTTGGAGCTGCAGGTGCCTTTGAGGGCTTCCTGGAGAGAGTCGGTTGTGGGCTTTTGCAGGTTTTCCTGGCAGGTGTTTCTGGCAGGAAAGTGGGGTTTTTCTCAGGAGTCAGTTTCAGAGACTCTGCAGACTGAGACTAGACCAGCTCTAGCAAATCCTCACAACTGGTTGCCAAGTTTTAAGTTAGATGTTCAATTGCAGCTGGAAAACAGAACTCAAACAGCTCACAGAATCATTGAATAGTATAGGTTGGAAGGGACCTTTAAAGATCACCTAGTCCACCTCCCTGCATAGAGCAAGGACATCTTCAGCTAGATCAAGTTACTCAGGGCCCTGTCCAACCTGATCTTGAATGTTTCCAGGGATGGGACACCCACCACTCCTTTGGGCAATCTGTTCTAGTGGTCCACCACCACCATCATAAAAAAATGGTGGTGAATCACTAGAACAGTGGTTCTAGTAGAACCACTAGCAGAAGTAGACAGGGCCTTCTATCTACTCTGAATTTACTCTGTTTAGTTTAAAACCATTACCTCTAGTTCTACTGCAACAGGCCCTACTAAAAAATCGGCCCCAGCTTTCTTACAAGCTCTCTTCAAGTGTTCTACAAGGTTTTCCCGAANTCCAGGAAGCCGGATCTGCCGCATCCTTGTCGCCGGGCTGGCCGCGCAGTCCCTGCCGCGCTGGGCACCGCCNTTCCAGGGATGGGACACCCACCACTCCTTTGGGCAATCTGTTCTAGTGGTCCACCACCACCATCATAAAAAAATGGTGGTGAATCACTAGAACAGTGGTTCTAGTAGAACCACTAGCAGAAGTAGACAGGGCCTTCTATCTACTCTGAATTTACTCTGTTTAGTTTAAAACCATTACCTCTAGTTCTACTGCAACAGGCCCTACTAAAAAATCGGTCCCAGCTTTCTTACAAGCTCTCTTCAAGTGTTCTACAAGGTTTTCCCGAAGCGTTCTCTTCTTCAGGCTGAACAACTCCAACTCTCTCAGCCTTTCTGCACAGGAGAGGTGCTCCATCTCTCTGATCTCAATTTCTTCAACTGCATCTCAATCCTCTAAGGAGCACCTGAAGGATGTTTTTAATCACGTGCTGGCCAACACCTTGAAATATTTATTCAAGCGAGCTGTATTATTTCGGTTTCCAGGTATCGCCCAGACGAGCAGAAAGCCCCTCGGGAGTCCTCAACGAGCAGCAGCCCCAGCATTCCCCCAGGCCCGGGCACAGCGCAATGGCCGGGCCCAGCCAGCTCCCCCCGCGCAGAGACTCACTGTACTCCTCCGGCAGCAGCAGCGGCCGGAAATAAATGGGATAAAAGGCGGCTCCCACCACGGCCACGAAGGCGCTGAAGATGCCGAGTGTGCGGGACAGCCCAGCCATGGTCCCGGCGGACGCGGCGCGGGGCCTGCGCGGGGCCTTCCGGGACACGCGCGAGCGGCGCAGAGACAGCCCGGCCCGGCGGGAGGGC
>VXBB01010194.1:597224-637487 GCA_013399915.1 Illadopsis cleaveri | reverse complement strand
GCAGTCCCTGCCGCGCTGGGCACCGCCGCAGCAGTAGCAGCAGCAGCAGCAGCATGCGGCGCCCGGCCGAGCCCCGCCGCCCCCCTCCGGTGCTCCTCCTCCTCCTCCTCACGGTGAGTGCCGCTGGCTCCGCACCTGCCCCCGCGTCCCGACCCAGCCCGGGCGTCACGGCAGGGGCCGGCCTGTGCGGGGCCGCAGGTCGTACCCGCAGGGCGAAGGGAGCCGGAGCCGGAGTCCGGCGGGGCGCGGGGGGCTCGGGGCCAGGGCGGCCCCTCGGAGCCAGCCCCCGGCTGTCCGACCTGGCTCCGCGCCCCCTTCCAGCCCCCAGGGTCACGCTGTGTTATTGAGCTGGGAGACGCCGAGTCGTCACATCCAAGTGTAAAGCTTTCTGCCCTGGGTGACGATAAACTTCTAGAGTGGAAGGAATGGGGAGGCCTTTGACATCTGCTTACAGATGCACGACTGAGCATAGTGCTGCGCTGGCTTATGGAAACAACTGTTTTAGGGCCATTTATTAAACTACTTTTTCATTTTTTTTGCTGTTAAGCATAAGGTCTGGTCAAAGTCTTTGTGTGCCTGCACCATATTAGTGCTCATGGAGAGCAGCAGATCGACACTCTTTTTTGTCATGTCTTCTTTTCACAAATCTGAAAACGTAGCATGACGTGTTGGTCATTTGCCGTTGAAGGACTGTGGTTATCTTCACGTTTTGTGCAAACAGGTGCAGGTTTCATAGGGTTTTGGGGAGTTGCTGCAGGGCTGAACTCATGGAGGGTCCTGTTGAGATCTCCAGCAAATGAAAGAATACTTGCTCAAACATTTCTGTATTATTACACTACTGAAAATATTCAGTTTCCCAATGCTTGTAGTGTTTGCTTCTCACATTGATTTTTATTCCAAGATCTGATGGGATGACTTGGGCTGATTCATTGAGATTCAGCAGGATTTGAGAAAAGAAAAAAAAATATGTACAGCTTTAATGGCTAAGTTGCCCCACACAACAAAGCCTTTGTGTCTGTCTTGTTGAACGTAGCCTAGTTCATGATAATATTTTGAATTCGCATAGCTGGCCTCTTTAGTGTGCTGGGAAACTTTTATATTTAAGTCTCATAATCACACAGTGTATAATCTTTTCATCCTTGCTTTATGTTAGAGGTGATGCACATTTAACTCTGCCTTGTCTAACAGGAAAGGAAGACAGTTCCTTACCAAGTAGAAACATTTAGATGATACACACTCTATATGCACTGTGTAGTGGCAACCAAGTGGTAACAGAGACTCAGCCGTGGTCTGGAAGTTTATGGTCTGCAGTCTCTGCCAGGCCTCCCTCACTGTGGCATTGTTCAGGGTTCTTTGCTCCATGCTGTTTACTGGATAAGCCTCCAGAAGGGTTTGTTAGGTGGGATGTAACAGCAAACTCAAATATACTTCATGCATTTTGGCTGCACAGGCCTCAAGTAAAGAGGGACCAAAGAATGCAAAGTAAAATGAGGAGCTGTTTAGCAGATCAGGCACTACAGGAAAGGCAGTAGATCAGCAGAGTTGAAGCTAAACTTAGGCATAAGCAATCGTGTTGCATTGTGCTTAAGTGCTGTAGGAAATTGTTCTACAAAAAACTGGCTTTGGGTGTCAGAGCTTACTGCTTCGGGATCCCCACCACTAAATTTCTGCCATTCACTGGAAATCAGATGAACATATTCATACACTGCTGCATCTTTGTTAATGAACTGTGCCAGACCCAAGCTGTCATTGCTGGAGTCTAGTTGCCATCTCTCTGTATTGGATAACCACTGAGAAAACTGAGAGCTGGCTATGTGTGTTTTGACAGTAAATGCATGTGTGTGGTAAGCACACATTAGTACCCCTATGTTTTGTAGTATCTACCTGGTAGACTTTTGCATCTTGTGATAGCCACATGGCATTGTGAACCTCATGTTCATAGTATATTACCATCTTCCTCATGGCACAGCCCCCATATCACAAAGATTAAGCTACTTACAAGTGCTCTTTATTGTAAGATCAAGAAATATGAATGATAACCATGAAGTACAAGAGGTTTGGGATTATTTGTTGCTGCTGCTATGGGCTTTTAATGTTTTTGGAAGTATTTAAATCAAAGAAGAATTGTGCTGGAAACGTAAAAGATTAGTATCTTTTGTCAAGTCAAGCTCTGAAAGGTACTCAAATTAGTATTAAAATCAAGGCTATCTCATCAACTTTTATTTCAGTATTTGTGTATGTTATTCCATCATATGGCAGACACCATACCATGTGTTCCAATGGATACCAACCTCCTATTGCTATTCCTGTTTCAGCCCCTTCAGTTTGCATAGTTTTTACAGTATCACAAAATCACAGAATATTCTCTGTGATTCTCCCTTCTGAGTTGGAAGGGACCCACAAGGACCATTGAGTCCAACTCTCTAAGTGAATGGCCCGTTAAGGGATCATACCCACGACGTTGTCATTATTAGGACCATGCTCTAGCCAATATGCATTTTGTGGAGTGGGAAATAAGGCAGAGAGGAAGGCTGTCATTGATGAGACTGCCTATTGTAGAAAGCCAAGATACTGAGTTGCATAGTGTTTTGTGGTTTTTTAGCATTTTTTTTTTGTTCAAGGTGTATATCTTGGTGCTTACATGTGTTTATCGGTGTTCAGCATCACTGCACATCTCACTTGCAGTGTCCCTTGTCAGATACAAGAAGATAAAGAGCATTTGGTTGCAGTTATGGAAAGTGGTTTAAGTGACAAGTTCCCTAGGAACACTAAATAAATCTAACGATCTAGAGCTACCAATCTGCTTGCAATGTTACCTAGCTTTTTCATCCAAAAGTTCCCTCATTCAGTTATGTCTTCCAGTGTCTGCCCTTAATAAAGTCAAGGTCTTGAGGCAAACAGCACCTCTATGCGTAGTTATGTTCCACTAACAACCCTTGAGCTCTTTTGCACCTCTTAGGAAGCAGGGAACTGGGGGGAAAATAACATTTGATCACACAGGTGGTCAAAAAATCCAAAAATCCTCATCTGTAGGAACAAGTAATTAGTGTAGGACTTAGTTCTGACTTTTTGTAATATTTACACCTTCACAGGTCTTACTGGCTTGATGTTTCTTCAGTGTAGCTCTCAAGGAGTGTCAACATATTCTTAAGAGATAAAAAGCAAAATAGTTTATCATTAGGGACTTTTACTGATCCCCGTTTTGGCCTGTGGGCAAGGTCTAGTCCTCCAGGTGCACAGCACATAATTTCTGTTATTAGAAATGTCCTTTTGAATATTTTGAAAAACACAGTGGAAAAGCCATCAATCCAAGATAGGTATCCAAGATAAATTTTACTTTAATTTGTTTAATCTTAGCAAAGTTAAAATTTACCCAAGACAAATCTTACTTTGAGTAATCTTAATGACCATCTTCCCTGGTGACAATTCTGGATGTTTTAGACAGACCAGGGGACCTGGTGAAACTGCTGTGTTGGTGGCTTGCCCTCAGAGCTGAGTAATCCCCAGTATCCTTGGCAGTGCATCAAGCTGGATGCTGACTGCAGGGCATAAAGAAAAGAAGCTGTTTGAAGCCTTAGAGACAAGAACTTCAGCATAGAGGATAATCCTGTTGTATGTCCAGGCACTCACTCTCAAACTATATATAACGCACATAGCTGTGGAGAGCCAAAGCTGAGCAAATTCAGCCTGCTGTTCTTGCTGCTCAGATTTCCAAGTCCAACTTCAGGATAGGAATATGTCAAAAATGAAACACTTCACAAATATTAATTCATTCTCAGGAAACCTTTGTTGTTATTTTGTCCTTCAGGGACCTGCGTGTCAGGTAACAAAATTAGCAACTTTTTAAGAAGATAGTAAAACATCAGGCTGTGGCAATCCTAGCAAACAATGATACACAATGAATATATGCCAGTACATTTTCGTGTACACTCCTTAGGCCTGATACTAGGAGCATGTTTAAATAGCATGACGTGTAAGTCTCTGTCTTAGACTGGGTTCCACTTGCATAAGGGCTGAAGGATACACCCTGTAAATATAGTTTGTTTGTAGAAGCATGTGTAACTTTGAGAACTTAGTGTAGGGAAGTTGTTACCTTAAAATCTTGATGGTGGCTCTCCAGTAACCCATGTCTACTTGCTGGTGAAAGAAACCTCATATTTCAAAATTAAAGTATGGTATATAAACATGCTTGTGCAGTGTTCTGTTATTACTGTGATTATATGAGTATCCCACAAAAACTTAGATTCTCTGGTTAACATGTTTGTGTTTTGGGTTTTCTTCCAGAACTTTGTGCTATCCTTTGGAAAGGAGACATTACAGACAACAGCAGTTACTCCACAGTTTCAGAAGAATATGGATTATGTAGACTTTATCTATTTAAACATTTTAGAAAAAAAAGTTCTTAACAATTCTGAGGTGTCAGTTCAGTATTTATGTTCTAAGCCTTGTATTGTCAGTTTGGAAGCAGTAGCTTCCTCCGAGTTCAGGACTGGTGTACCAGTATACAGAAGGAGATGGAAGGATGAGAAGAACCTTTATGTTAGCAGAACTCGACAAGTACGTTTGAAATTTCCGAGCACCATGGTTTACAGAGATGATTATATAATCAAAAACTCAATAATAGTGCACAGTGTGATCCTGTATGCATGGATTAGTCACAAATCAGCTGGCAACCATGATGGTGAGCAGAATGAAGACTACCAGGCTGCGGTTGCCAAGAATTACACATTTTTAGAGGCAGTTCCACCTTTTGAACGGCCATATAAGGACCACAAAGTTTGTCTTCAGTGGGGTGCTGACTATTTGTGGATGCTCCAGGCCAACAGGATACCTCAGTGCCCTCATGAAAGTGGTAGGTGCAATGTCACTTTTTTTCCCCAAGGAAACAAATAACATCTCTGGTAAGCTGTTAAAAAGTGCATACTGGTAGTAAATAGTAAATGTTACATACAGTGCTTTACTTGGGAAGCCTTGTTGAACATGTGATCTCCATAACTGTAAGGTTAGAGTTGCGAGTGCTGAAGCTATCCTGCTCTTCAGATTTTTTCATCACAGCCAGCCTGGAGGTTGTAGCAGCCTGGCCCACTATTTTCTAAGCTTATTCAAACAATTTTAGTCAAAACCCACCAGAGTCAGTGGACATCATTCCTTTATCTTCAGAGAGAGTTGTTCAGTCCCTTACTGAATTATTTCAGAATCAGTTCTGCAGTTCATGCACACATAATTCTCACACAAGTAGTCTCCTTCTGCTTAAGATGATGGTCTCACACTCAAACATATTCTCAAGTCTTTGTTGTGAGCTAGACTTCACAGCACCTCTTTTTTTTTTCCCTAGAACCAATATGAACAAGCATTTTAGGAAAAAAAAGTAGTAGTTTTAAATAAAAAATTGTGTCTTGCCAACTGTATAGTTTACTGAAACAGCTTTGCTTTCTAGATTTTTGAATTCTTTTTTCTTTCTGCCTGCCTATCTCTAGCTTTACACTTGCTGACAGTTCTTTTGCTCTCAATGCATGCTCAAAGCAGAACCTAGAAAGAAAAAGAACATTTGTTGCTAAATGGTTCTGTCCAAGAAAATTCCATAATGGTATTTGTGTCATTTATTTTCTCTACATTGGCATGTAAATGCTCTGAAGAAGAACAGGGAGCATCTCGCTTCCTTTAGGGGCTTTCCAAAATACTTGTTGGAGACAGCATGTGATAGCTGCAACGTCATGAAACATCTTATTGTGTGCATTACCTATTTCTGTTACAGATTAAATCAGTTTAATAGACAACAGGAGGAAATAATATTCAAATTTTGTTTCTTAAAATAATATTGTAACCAATTGGTCAGCGTTCGTTTTATTTTATTGTTTCTTGGTGGTTTTTTGTTTGGTTTTTGGGTTTCTCTGGGCAAGCTGATGATATATCATGGACTTGAAGATTTTTCTCCTGTTTCTTAGGAGGGGCGGCTTTATCGGTTTTATTACAGAATTTTCCATATCAGTTAAGAGCAGAATTGGTATCTATGCATATGTCTAATATAGAGAGGTGCAAATGGAGAGCAAGTCCAAAAGATGTGGAGAAAAGTCATTTAGGCATAACCAAAGATAGGATGAGATTTAAATGAATAACATAAATTAAGACTTCTTGTTTACTCACTGATTCTTTATGTACCTTAGATTTAAATGTCTGTTCTCTCCCTGCTTCTAATTCCATCTGGAAACAGACTCAGTTTCACTCTTTATGAGTTATTTGGTCCAGGACTGTAATGTATTTAACAGCAGCAAGTAAACTTGTGTTTAGGGATTTACTGAGTGTTTGTGTTAACTTTTAATCTGTTGTGTGATTTAAATGTTTGACTGTAGGAATGTGAGCTAATTAATCCGTTTCTATGCTTTCTGTCTGTCAGATTAAGAAAGATTGTATTTTGCAGATGGTGTCCAGGTTCTTGAATTTATATATGCTTCCAGTGGGGAAAAAACAGGAATTGTGAAGAAGTTTGAACAGTTTGAAAACAGAGAACTTGAGACAGTCAGACAACATCAGATTGATTATCCCATGTAAGTATAGGCAAGTAAATGAACAGGGCTGTGTTTGGTGTAATACTATAGAATGTACTTAAACTCTCGGGCCATACCACAAATTAAAGGAATACTGCCTACTAATTTGAGAAAAGATGCAAAAGGAGTCTAGTTAGCAGTTTCTTCTGATTCCAGTTTTGCACAGGCTTTAGCTGAACCTCAGGAAGATACCTACAGTATGTGTTTGTGCAGTTCTGTGTAAAAAATGCCATTAGAAGGTGTAACTGAATGGGTTAGGTACAGTTAGGAGGGTGAGTTAGCTGTTACCTGCTGTCAGGATCAGACTGCTGTCTCATAACTAACTAGCCTGGGGTTTTCTGCATTACAAACAGATCTGGATTTCTAACATTGCAGACGAAGAGCAGAGTAGGATTTCTTGAAAGGGCAAGCAGCATGAAGCAGCTTTATCCCTATAAATTCACATTTGAGTTTATTTTGCACCTGACAAGCTCTCAGTGATAGAATCCTCCTCCTAGATAAGTCTTCCAGCTTGAGCTCCCTCCATTTCCCTCTACTTATTTAGACAGGAGAGTTAGACTCCTTAGCCCCTGCACACTATTCAGTTACAGAAGAATCGCTCTTGTAAGGTCATCTTGCTCTGCTCTGGTCCCCCATCCCAAAACTGTCACAACTCTCCAGTCATATTTTGCTACTTCAGGGGAAAAGTGATATAAAAATATATCTCCCTTCCACCAGATGCTCTCACCCTGGCAACATTATTACAGAAGTAGGAAATGATTGCAGGAACTGGAACTTGCCTGCTGGTTTGCATTTGCCCTGTGGCCCCAAGAAGAGTGCCAAGAAGACTTGCCAGAAAGCACAGGTTGCATGCAAATTACTAGCTCTCAGACCGTAACTGAAGCCATAAATACAAAGCAGTTTTTAGCTCCTGGTGTCTTCTGGATGGGTGACAGCCTGCTGCTCTTTGCTCACCAACACAGTTGCATTCTGCTTCTGGCACTGAGGCACTCAGGCTCTGGTTTAGAGTATATGGCATGAATTTATGCATCCTTTTATCTGCTCCACATAGTTCTTGCCTTCAGGTGATGTCTTCAGTGTGTGTTGTGGTTGTGTGACAGCCTGGGGTAGTTCTGCTAGGAAGAGGAAGAGAGTTCTTCTCTTCAGTTCTTTTTCAGTTCTATGTATGGTTCCCCACTGTACAGAAGGTCAACAAAAGTAGATGGATCTAACTGAGATTACTTGTTTGGCTTCAGTCAGGGATTTGTAAAGAGACTCCAAGATACATTACTGTCATTTGAGGTGGCTGCTACTGAAGAGCCTGCAGCAAGGACAGGCTGGGACTGTAAGGGACTGCTCACGCTGTTTGGCAGTCTGCCGCAATGGGGATATGAAATGAGTCAGCATTGTCCCAAACTCTTTCCCAAGAAATGTGTCCAGAGCAAACATGGTCTCAGACTTGCAATCAGGAATTAAATGGAGGCTGAGCCATTTGAGTTTGTTGTATTGGCAGAGATGAAAGTTAAAAAGAGCCATATATAAACATGAACACACGAGCAGTATTTCTAGAAGCACAGTGTTTACCTGTAGGTCCTAACAATCAATATACAAGTGATTGTCATTTCTACCTCACCTGTGTGCCATCTCTGGAGAAAATGGTGTTATTAGCTGTTTAAGGCATAGTTTCCATTAGGGAAAATTTTATCACCCTTGCATTTTTTTTGAAGCAGGAGACCAGGTGTTAGGCTTTCAGATGTACAGTGGCTTAGTTTAGGAAAAGATACAAGGCACTCATGTTAAGCAGTTTTTTGAGACAGAAGCAAAGCAAGCTGACCCAGTCCTACCCGATACTTTATAAAGTCTTATAAACAAATATTGACCATTTTTATTAATTATAGAAATGCAAAAACTGACTGTCTCTCTAAAAGTCACTAAGAAAAGTGAACTATTTCATCAGATATGATAATAATTGTAATGCTTTGCTGAATTGTACATTGGAGGTACAATTTTCAAAGTCATTCAGCATTGACCTAAGTGCTGTGGCAATGTTACAGAAATAAGTGATCAAATTTCTGTTAAGAGCACGGAAGCAGATTTAGTCTAGCACAAAGAAACTCCTTAAAATTAGATATTGTGGTATAAATTCTGCTTTTAGGGCCTCAACCAGGTTTGTACAGAAATTTCTAAGTACATGGTGCTGTTGGTATTTGGTTTTTATTTTGCGCATTCCATAGTTTGCAGAGGCTCCAACCTTTATTTATCCTGTGATACTTCTGTGACAGCTATTCATACCTATCTGTACTGTCCAGAGGATGGATTCATTTTTAATTGCTTCTCCCAAGCATAGTTCACTTTTAGTATAGAAGATAGAGATTATAGTTTTTACTGGCTTCAACAATCAAGACAACAAGACCATGCATCTGGGGATTTGGTACTGTAGTCTGTATGTGGGAGGTTGGCTACAATTTGTCTCGATTGTGTTTTCAGTTGCTTGGTGATGTAGGATCTGGAAGTAGCTCAGACCTGATGTTCTGGAATTGATTCAGATAACGCTTCCTTATTCTCTTCTCATACAGGTTCACCGTTTCAATCTGGCTCTATCTGCTCCATCACTGTGAAAAGGATCTGTGTGGTATACTCTATTTTATTGATTCAAAAGAAATGTATGGTACTCCTGCTGTATTTCTAAATGAGGAAGGTAAGGGATATTATTAATGGCTTTCAGAAGAGGTCTAATACAATCTTTATCGATCTGTGCCTAGGAATAAAATTTATAAAAATATATTATCAGATCTATTTTGTGAAATTGATCCCTTGCAAAATGCTTCTTTTTGCCTATAGTATCTCAGTAGGAAAGTAGCTACTACGTGAACAGAGAAAACTGAGTAGTTGCACAGCATCTAGTCTTGGCTAACTTCAGGAAGTGTTGGCTTTGTCAGGAGAATAGCCTGAATCTTACAGCCAGGAACATACACTTGAGATTTAACAGTCTTTCCTCAATGAGCAAGCTTTCTTATTATTACTGAGCTGTTTTTTTAAATTGGTCTTAATTCCTATATATATACACAACACAAAAATTTTTGATAATTTGAAGTAGCCTCATAAAAAGTCAAAGTCATTCAAGGTCTTGCCTACATTGCAATGTTCAAGAACCTGTCTGTTTCCCTGATCTGGAAGAAAGGCAAGAGGTACCACTGTCTTAGTCTTGCAAGACTTGCAGTAGGGGTCCATTCTTGTCAGAAGAGGGCTGGGAGCTGGCTGGCAGGCTCACAGAGGAAATAAGCATGCAGAGTTTTAAAAGTGCACACCTGGCATTCTCATAATACATTTTTTTCCTCCTTCTCTGCGAGTTTGACAACTGACCTCTTCCTCTCTGTTATTTTTGTCATTTTCATTTTCTCTATCATGTAGCCAATTTCAGTAATTAATTTATCCATTATAAACTGGATGCTTTTCTTTGAAGAGCAAAAAAATAGAGGTTATCAGCTTAATATGAGATTTACTTGGTGAGCTTTCAGGGCCAGTTTTATTCTCAGTGTTAGACTAGATTATCATAATAGCCTGTTCTGGTCTTGAAAACTCAGACTGTGAGTGTAGCTTTTGCAGGTCCAAGAAGTGGAGGGTAGTGTCATCTTGTACTTGATCATTGCAGTCACGTGCTACTAGTTGAGTGCTGAGTGGATGCCATTGTTTACTGGTCCCTTCTGCTGTTTACTGCAGGTCACAACTACTTTCTGATGTTTGAGATCAACTGTGACAGCCTCCCTGCTTGCCTGAGGTTTAGTCTGTTCAGTCTGTTTAACCCTGGTTTTCAGTCTGTGGTTTCTTGTGGGAGCCTGAGCATCAGCATCTGAGATGTGTAACTGAAATGTGGAGCTCTGTCTGTGGGACTCTCTGAGAGCTGATGTATGGCTTAGTGAGTGCTCAGATTTCTGTTGTTGGTGATGAAGAGGACAGAATCACTGTGAACAACACATTAGTAAACCCATTCTTGCTGTTAGTGTTTCTGTGGTGTTCATTTCCTTTTTCTTCCTTTTTTGCTCTCAGGTTATGTGCATATTCAGATGCACCTCATGAGAGGGGATGACCTTGCAGTGAAAACCAGCTTCAGCCTTCCTCTGAAGCAGTGGTTTCGACTGGATCTCTCCTTTAAGGGTGGACAGGTATGCTTGCTACTGAATTAGAGGTTCAAGGCTGAGATCTGTATAATTAGATTACGCCTCTGACAAACTCCTTAGTAGCTGAGGCTGAGAGCAATACTGTAGATTTTACATGCAAAAGTACAAAAAATCTAAAACTAGAAGTTTTGAGGGGATGTTCAGACCATCCAGCTTTGGGAAATCAACTTTGATCGATTGAGTTGGATTGAGTGCACCCTCAAGCAGGTTTTCTAACGCCACCAAGCTGTGTGATGTAGTTGAGATGCTGGAGGGAATGGATGCCATCCAGATGGACCTGGACAGGCTTGAGAGGTGGGCCCATGTGAACGTTGTGATGTTCAGCAAGTCCAAGTGCAAGGTATTGCACCTGGATAAAGGGAATCCCAAGCACAAACATGGGCTGGGCAGAGAGTAGACTGAGAGCAGCCCTGGGGAGGATTTTGGGCTGAGGATCAAGAAGAATCATTGAATCATTAAGGCTGGAAAAGACCTCAAAGATTATCGAGTCCAACCTTTGACCAAACACCACCATATCAATTAAAACCACAGCACTTAGTGACACATCTGCTTGTTTCCTCAACACTTCCAGGCATGGTGACTCCACAATTAACATGGACAGCCTGTTCCAATGCTTGACAACCCTTTCAGTGAATAAATATTTCCTAACATCCAATTTAAACCTCCTCTGGAGCAACTACAAAATCTGCAACCCCACACCTGTAACATTTCTTTTAGTGTAATTAATATTTTGTGTTCTTTTAGATCGAAGTAAGCAGTGTTGGGAAGAATTTGAAAAGACATCATCATCAATCTTTTACGTAAGCACCATTTTCCCCTTTGTGGAGTAATATGTGTGTATATGTTCAGATGCAGAGAATGGGAGAAGGATAGCACAAGTTTGTAACTGAGATTCTAATTGATTTTGAAAATGTCTGTGGTCTTTTTCTACACTATGCTTTCAAAACCAGTTTGCTTTACTGTGCTTACATTAAGCACAAGCTGAATATTTTTGTTAATGCCATGAGTTAACATGGTGCATGATCTAGTACTAGAGTCTGATGACTCTCACTAAAAACTGATTGGCAGGTCAGTGGCATTAAGATCAGTCTTCAAATGAACTTTTGGCCTTGCTGAAGTCTAGTTTTGCTGTTGCTGTGAGAGGTAGTGTTTCATCAGGGAAATTGTTACTTGCTTTACTTAGTTAGAGAGCAAAATTGCTACCAAAAGTGTTCATGCTCTGTCCTTTATTCTAATTTCTTTAATGGATTTTTGGTTGTTCTCTTTCACTATAATTTAAGATGGACTCTTTCTCTTGCAAACAATTAAAAAATGCCACTGTTAATAAGGGAACTACGTAACAGTGAACTGCATGGCGGACTTCAGGATTGTTCTTTCTCTGCTATGCTTTAAATCCAGAAATTGATTAGTTGCAGATGATAACTCTAGGAGACAGATAACTTAAATTTTCATATGCTGATTTTAGAAGAGTGAAAGAGAAATGTGGAACTGAAAAAAATTAAGGTTGAGTAATGATGCATAAAATATCAAAAGATATTTACATGTCAGAAAAATAAAACACCCTGCTGGTTTAATATGTTTGTAGACAAGGGATTTGTTAAATTTACTCCATAATTTATCACATTAAATTTCAGAGTCGATTTTGAGAATAAACAAATGACAAAAGAAAAAGATATTTGAAATGAACTTAAGACTGTCAATTGCAGAAATTCTGACAAATACTAATTTCTCTTTCTTCTTTCACAGTACATCTAGATAGTCAGCTTACTTCTCTTTCCTGTTCTCAAGTTTTAGGGAAGATTTCTATTATGATGACACTGCTGGATACTTCGTTCTTGGAGGCAGTGGGTACGTAAATGGTATTGAAGCGTTCTTTGGACCTGTGAAATATTATCGCCTCAATGTGTTGGAAACAGAACAGGTAAGCAAAAACACTACTTGGAAGTGCTGAAATATTAGCAGCAAACTATGACTATATTTTATTTTTTCAGATGGAGTGTTCATCAAGTGATAAACTAGCTATTTGCACAGTGGTATCTGGGAACATATGTCATATATGTCAATTTTCTGTTGAAATCTAGCAATATTAGTTACCATTGCAAATGCTAAAAGAATACTTTGGGAAGTGAGTGTTTTTAAATCTATATTTAATAAGGACGCATTTTCAGTATTGCTTTGTTCCCAGAGTTTCTGATGGTACACTGTTGGATACATTTGATTAATCTATGGTTTTGATAAAACTGATGGTAAAAGTTACATAGGTTTGAAAATTCATCTATGATTTTTGGATTGTGCTGACCATTTAAATAGATGATGGTCTACTGTGGCCAGCATCAAGTTGTCTGACACACTAATATGATGTGCCAGATAAGCTGATCATAGTGAACAATCTGTTTCCTTTTGTTATTTGTGTACAATGCATCTTTCTAGCTGAGCTTACACAACAACAGGTACTGGGGATGCCATTTATCCATCATTTGCCTTTTTACAGATTTCTAATCCTCTTCATGACAAAGACACAATGGAGCAAATCGAACTTTACTACGAGAGATGTATGGACGTTCAAGAAATTGTTTATGATTACAGATATATTGTAAGGCAAGGCGAAAAAACACACAGAGTTTGTAAGTGTTGATCTATGACATGAATTTTAAACAGTCATCTTTGGAGACCTGTTTTCTTTCCTTTAACAAACCGGATATTGATCATCAAAAGTAAAATTAAATTCAGCCATAAAAAGAAAAAAATGCAATGTGAAGAGTTTAGTCTCATTACTGGTAGCTAGAACTGGAGTTTTGTCTCTGCAAATAATTTTGTGTTACGGAATAAAAAATCATCTTGATATATCTTCTCTGATAAGCATAAAGGGACAAAGAAGTACTCTCTGCCATTCATGTACGCAATACAATTGCCTTTCTTCCATTTCATTTTCAAAATGACCCTAAAGGAAAATGGGTGGATTTCACTAGAATGTTTCTGCCACAGTTGCCTAACATTCAGTAATTAACAGGTTTCTACCAAAGTGTCCACTTCGGTGAAAGGAGAATGACATAGTTTAAACGTCTGCTGAAAACTTAGTTTATGTTTCTAATTTAAATTTGATAAAATGTATTGTGACTGGAGTATGGAAGAGGAAATCTAAATGTATTGTAAGTGGCCTGTGCTAGGCTGGATGAGTTTTTAGCTTTGTGTTAAGGGTGTGCTCATCTTGTCCATGAATTTGTAATTTACTAGATTTTTTTTTTCTCTCAGAAACTTGCTTTCGAAATCAAAAAGTCAGCTTTCATGTCTTAAATATGTTGTTTTCTCTAGGTTACTATGAAAACTATTACTTAGAGATGATTCACAAATATGGAGAAAAATCCAAATGTGATGCTTTCATGTGGGGAAAAGAGCTCAGGGAAAAGTACCACACGTTGTTCAAACTGTTACAAGAGATGAATTTCAGTAGTCCAGATGGTAATCATGTTTCTTTTATTAAATTGTTTTTCAATAACAGTATTTGTTGTGTAGTTTAGTATCATTTGACTTAATGTGTTATACTTCTTTTTTTCATATCAGCTAACTTAATAAAGGAGTGTTATGTAGCTTATACATTGAAATATGCTGCAGGTGGAAGGGTGGCTTATTAGGTAGAAGGAGTCATAGAAATATCCTTATGTTTTTAATAATTACCTTGAGATGGTCTTTTGGATTTTTATTCACCCTTCCTATTCAATAACACTTTGTGTCTCTAGTAATTTCGTCTGCATTGAGAATACCATTCAGCTTGAGAAATAACAGAATATATTATTCTGTCTGTTATTCAATTTCTGGGGGAATTGAGTCCTAATTTTAACTCTTGCAATAACTGTGTGTCCTATATTTTATTTTTAGTGTTAGGAGATGGAAGTGATACGGTTGTAGAAGTTGGCCAGATGATATATGAGAAGGTTGTGAAAGGTCTGTCCAGTGCCAATGGCCTCAGCAATTTGGGCTCCTCTGTCCCTCTCCTGATGGATTCCAGTTGTTGTGGATACCATAAGGCTTCCTATTTCCTTGCAGTTATATTTGAAACAGGGCTTGGTGTGTCTGTGGATCATATAAAGGTACTATATTTAACATGTTCTGTTGTGTCTGTGAAATTAATTACTTTTCAAGATAGTTAAGAAATGGGATGATCCATTGAATTAAAAGAAGTGAAATGGTGCTCAGATCCAGGTGGTGGTTGAAGGGATTCTCCCATAAAGCTACTAATAAATATCTTGATGGCCGTGATACGAAGGACTGATGGTGGGAATCTTTATCCTGTTCAAGCAAAACAAGGAAATCAGTGATACAATAAAGACCTGGAAATGGTAGTAAAGTGAACAGCATAGAAAGTACTGCTTTTCCTAGGCTCCTGTGGAGCCAGGATTGAGTAAGAGCCTTGAGTCATCCACAGTCATTTGAAGACAGGTAGGAAAAAAGTCTCAGATCAGGCAAATCTAAAGTGGAAAGGTTCCATAGTACAGTCAGGAAAGAATTCTGATTTTAGGGCGTGCAAAAATGTGACACTGAGTATATTATGGTCAAGTGAGGAAGTAGAACAGTTTTCTTTTGGTTAAAAGTGACCATGCTTCAAGTGAGTAACTGCAGAGTTTGAGAACTCCTGACTGCTTAGGCAGGTTGCAAATAACTGAAATGTTTCAATGTGCTAGGTCAAATAAATGGAAGGGGTTTATATGTCAGGGGAAGGAGGCAACACTAAAATTGCCAACAGATATTTAGTTGTGATATAATAGTATAGTATAAAACACTCATGGAGAATAGCAGATCTGTCTGTTGTGGTTACAGGACGCTAAATCAGAAGAACCCCTTACAGGCCAATCAGAGATAAAGCTCACCTGCAATTCTTCAAAAACAGGAAACCTTAGACAGGACCCCTTTTTATACCCTAATTATGGAGTATGTAGTGCTTATTATGGAAGCTAAGTCATTTCATCACTGGATCTGCTTCAGGTAGTGTAGGAAACAATTTAATATCCAGCACAGATGAGCACCAGTGGTTTTCTTACTGTGCAGGTGAAAAATAATAACAGTGCTGAAAATGTTTTTTGGCAAATGTGTGGTGCATAGACCAATTAACATGTACCTCAAGGGAGATTTGTGCTGAAACCTTATCAGCCATAGATTCCATCCTACTAGTCCTGTCAGATCCCTAGGGTAAGATTCTCAAATGCTGTTTGTTAATTTCCATATGTTTCCATATGGAAGAATTCAGTGTGAAAACTCCAGCTGGCATTAGTGGGACTAGTTAAGTCACTGTGGAGTATAAAAAGTGTCTGAATATAAGCAACACCGTAGTAAAATGACATAAAAAAACTACTGCACACTTAGTGATGACTAATAAATGCAATACTTGAAAAATATTTAGAGCCTAGTTTTTCTTTCAAGTGTTCCTGTGCAAACATAAGACATTTTGACTACTTCATGGTTGTGCTTGCTTCTGTAACTGTGTTTACATGATATAACTAGTGTATCAGCTACCAGTGTGAACATTCTGTTCCCTGTAAATCTCCTGCAAAGTGCTTAACTTGTGAGATGTGCTGTGAATTCACTCTTGTTTATGTCTGTTGATTTTTGCCAGGGACTGCTGTATAGTTTGGTTGGTGCTCAGGGGAATGAGAGATTTTCTGTGATGAATCTTGGCTATAAACATTACCAAGGCATTAATAACTATCCACTTGATTTGGAGCTGTCATATGCTTATTATAGCAACATTGCAATAAAGACATCCCTGGATCAACACAATATAAAAGGGGAACAGGTAAAAGAGTTATAAGTGTATCTGAATTTGTTTTCTGTGCAAGTTATTTTTCATATTCATATTATGTGGCCAGAAGATTTTTGTCTTGATTTACAAATATTAACTCATCTGATTCGTGTCCCTGCCTGTGGCAGGGGTGTTGGACTAAATGGTTTTTAAAAGTCCCTTCCAGCCCAAATCACTCTATGATCAATGATTGTTACAGAATCCCCCAAATTATATGTAGGTATCATTAATATGTTTCTTAGGAAGGGGGAATCAAAATCAGACTCAAATCCTCAGAATTGTCCACAAGCCTGTCTTTTTTAAGTCTAAGCCTTATTCTTGAACCTTAAATCCTCACTCAGATTTTTAATTATTAATATAATTAGATGTGTCTATTAAGCAACTGATCTGATGTTTCAATAGACAGACATCATGAAGTTGCTGCAAAAGATGAATTGTCCTCTCCATACTTAAACCTTTTCTATAATCAAATGTAGTGACTTGGTTGTTAAATAGTTACATGATAAAGTTACAATAAAATGATTTTAGAATAGGTTGCTGAACAGAAGGTAACACGACTTTATTTGTTAAGAATAGTCAAGGTAGGGTAGTTCTAGAATCCTGGCTTATCAGAAAGCATGGTTCCTGTACAAAAGTAGAGAGATTTTAATGGCTGAAGAACTGAAAACAGGCAGACTTTATAGCGCTGTGGGTCAGGTCTTCATCAAGCTTTCTGCTGGCCTTTTTTTAATCTTTTGAAACCGATTTCTATAGAATTTTTAAAGCCTTTAAAGGCTTTAAAACACTTACTTGTCATTTTTAATTGTATTTAAAACCAAAAGATGGTTTGGGTTTTGTTTTTTTTCCAGTTGTTGGTCTCTTGCCATATTTTTCTGGTGTAGAATGGACTTACAGTTTTGGAACAAACCAGTAAATCTTTTTACAGTGGATGTAAGAATCGTTCTTAATGCAGTGGCCAGCAGAGGATTATTAGAATTTTAAATCCAGAACTGATCATGAATTTTTAGGGATAAGCAGGACAACATTTTCTTTTTGGTAGCAGATGTAGAAATTCACTGTGAAATTCATGTGGAAGTTAATTTTTTCCTGTCACCTACTGTTCAGGCATTTGTTGAAACTATAAGATTGATGGATGATGAACTGCTAAAAGCTCAAACAAAAGAAAATGGTGATGTCTTTATGTGGCTAAAACATGAAGCAACAAGAGGAAATGCAGCTGCACAGGTATAAAATAATAAATTTCCCCATTCTTGGTTTTAGACACACTCAGGAATGTGCATTTGTAGACCATGTAGGAAAGTTGTGGAGGAGAGTGGACAGACATTTTCTTCTTCCACCCAGAATTACTTCTTTTTTCCAAGCCTGTTTTTCTCACATTCCTCTTCAATAATGTCCAGTAACCATTCCAAAGCCATAACAATGATGTAAGGCCAAAGGGAAGAGTCTTCAGGTCTTGGCAACCTCCTTCTCTGATCCTTTTCCCTGACTATGTATTTGATACATTGCAATTACTGCTGCTGTTCTGAGACCAGTAGCAATATATTGTAATACCGAGCCATTTACATGCATCAAATCTGTCTTATCACTTACCTCTGCACTTAAATCAATCCAGACTTCTATGATACTGACAGCTGTAAAAATGAGCCTGCTGTAGTGTTAGTATCAGTACAGTCCACCACTGAAACATTCTCTGAATATTCCTGTTAACCAATTGTTTTCAAACTGTTGAGGGTGTATACTACACTCTTCTCACATTTGAAATGCATCTAAGCCTGCAAAAGTCTGCTCCTGCAATTCCAGTTTCAATACTAGCATTTATAGCATTACTACTTCAAGTTGTTTTCTTTTAGCAACGTTTGGCTCAGATGCTGTTTTGGGGCCAACAAGGAGTGGCAAAAAATCCTGAAGCTGCAATAGAATGGTATGCAAAGGGTGCAATAGAAACAGAAGATCCAGTGTTAATATATGATTACGCCATTGTGTTGTTTAAGGTAAGTCATATTTGATGTTTTCACTTGAAAATAACTGTTCCTATAACATGATGTTTCTAAGTTATTTGCAGTGACACATGGTAAGAGTGTGTACAAGTGCTTTTAGATTTATTCTGAAAATCAATCAATAGGTATGAAGTTAATGTTGATTTTTACCAAAAAGGCACAAAAATTTTTAAAAGAGCAAATTTTTAAAGCCTGTAAGGTTACTTTATTCCTAGCCATATGCAGGATCAAAATACCACCCAAACTGTGGATCCAAGTTTTTCCTAATGTCTTGTCACCTCAAGAATCCAGCCATCTAGTAGGCATAGGCTTTGGTGTAGAGATATAGGTAAAAGTTTGACCCTTTCTTAGAATGTCCTTTATTAGGATGTTTTTTCAGTTGGAATTAAATTATCGCTGCTTGCAGTTAGTTTTTCCCTGCTAGAAGCAGTAGACAGAAGATGCTAAACTGAAGCATGACCTCACCCGAGTCAAATAAGGTGTATCACCTAAGTGATGTCACCCTTAAGACATTCAAGCACTAAAGCTTGGAACTGTTGATGAAGAACTGTTAGGTCTTCCTCTCATTCCTTTGATAGTGGAGGGTTTTTCCTCTAGAAATGCTTGCTTAAGTTTTGCTTGTGTTAATTTTGAGCACACATAATCTGTTTTACCTGTGTCTGGAATTATTTTATGTGGACATCATAAGCATGACATCTGTGTATTTCCTCTAGAGACACTTTAACATCCTTAATCAGGAGAGCTGAGAGCTCTTCTTACTGCCAAACTGTGGACTACCTATGCCCCTTTGAATGCTATTCATTCTTCCTTAGTTGCTCAAAATTTAAAGATCTACCTGTAAAAATCACTTGAATATACTGATGAAATAATTATTTCTAGACTGAATCACTGAGGTGTTGTAAAGCTGTGAAAGAAAGATGAACACAAAGCAGCTTGTTTTGTTGTAACTGTTTAAAGTTGAATGACACTTAGTAGGTAATAGTATCAATATTAAAAGGCATTTTGGATGTGGATAAGTGAATTTTTATCAGCCTGCATTTGTAAACAATGATTGTTTCACGTATCCATTTCCTAGGGTCAAGGTGTGAAAAAGAATATAAAACTTGCATTGGAATTGATGAAGAAAGCAGCAGCCAAGGTAAAATACAATAAATATTTTATTTTAGTAGTTCTGTACCAGGTGCAGCAATGAACTCTGACTTACATAAAATGCCTGTTACCATAATTCTGTGTCAATACTGCTTACTTCTTCCAGTGTCATCACCATGAATGGTGAAGGCCTTATTTTCCCAAGCTGGGAGACTAGACCACTCAAAATCAGCCAAAATTTCTGTGCAAGGAAAAAAATTCTCCTTACTTACATCTTTTGGAACTTGATGTTAGTTGAGTCATTTACAGAGTGAATCTGTAAGGAGTGTCTGATCTGGGGTTATTTTTTTGCCTTTCTCCCTAACCATTAAGGGAGAATACCTGGATGTCCCAAAGTCTCCTGCTTTTTTCTCATAGTAGGGAGAAACATTGGCAGGCACCACAGAGCAGAGGAGTCTCACTCTGTTTAATGATTGAGGACAGCCAAGTTATCCAGGCCATGGTCCTTAGGATAAAAGTGAAAGAGTACCTAGACCTTTAATACATTCCTAGATCTTAGAACCAGAATTAGGTAAATTACTGATTATGACAGTAGGACTTCACTGCTGACCACCATCAGAAAAGATCTGTGCCAGTTATATGATTCCTTTGAAAGAGGAGAGACTATCTGTTCTACTGCGTGCTTGAGAAAGGCTTAAATAAACTGAGAGGCTTTTATGATGTGATCAAAATTCCCTTGATTCAGGATCTGAGGAACACCTTCCTGGAAGACTCCTAGACACAGACATCAATTTCCTTACTTGGGTTCTTATGCTCCAATGCACATTTCTATACAAAACCAACATCATAATCATTGAAAAGTTTAACGGCTTTTGCATTGTAATGTGCAAGTTAGTGACACTGCTGGCATACTTACAGCCCCATATGATGCACCAGTTTATGCAACAAAGTGGTGACTCATTGCAGCAAAAATAAAAACAGTCTCAAGATTTTCTCCTCTTGAGTCAAAATGCAAAGATGCAACTTGGTAAGAGCAAGTAGCAGTATCTTAAGCAGCTCTGTATTATGTTGGTGAAAACAGCAGTTTGAAAGCAGCATTACAAAGTTCTGTGTTCATTGCTTTGTATTTATTCTCAAGGAAATGTTCTAGTTTAAAAGAAATGGGTTTTTTGATTGCTTTTTTAATTCCTGTCAACCAGTTCCTGGGAGTTCACAAGAATAAGTGTCCTGTTTGTTGTCCAGGGGAAAAATAGTCACAGTTTGTTCTTGTCAACAAGTGAAAATCAGCACATGGCTGAGACTCCGTTGAATAAGATGACATGGAGTCTTATTCCTCACTCTATATACAAGGCCAAAGGGAAAAGTAGTGGGGAAAAAAAAGCTTTATAACCCCTAGTCCCAGAAGTGACAAAAAGCGTGAATCAGATGTGTGACTTGAGACTGCTCTTCTCCTTCCCTAAGGGCTTGCCCCAGGCAGTGAATGGATTAGGATGGTACTACCACAATTTTAAAAGAGACTACAAGAAAGCAGCCGAACACTGGTTAATTGCTGAAGAATTGGGAAATCCAGATGCATCATACAACCTTGGTGTCCTATATTTAGATGGGATTTATCCCGGAGTACCTGGTAGAAATCAAGTGAGTAAATATTTAATGGTACTATTTCTTACGTTAGGGCCCAATTTAGAAGGTTTTGCCTCATTCTTGAGGTTCACCCTAAGTTGGATTTTCATACCTTTCGTCATAAAGAAGAATTTTTCTGGGGGATTCAGTCAGATTGCTTAGGGAGAGAGATGTTGCTCAAATATCTCAGTCAAAATTATGTGCATGTGTTTGTATTGTTTTAATTCAGAAACAAAACAGGTGCAGATTTACTCCTTCCAGTGACAGCAGCTAGGAAGGGTAGTGTGTGCTCTCACATCATGTGACCTTTTGGGTTCTCAGTTTTGGATTGGAAAGTTTATAGGGAAGGGATTCCACAGTAACTGAAAGTAGTACAACCTTGTACCTGAACAGCTATGCTATATTCACATAGCTTCTGTGAGCCTCAGAACTGCAGTGAGAGGCCTCCAATCCAGACTTGAAAATGTAACTGTAAATTCTGATACAGTCCTGGTAGATGGCAGTATTTTATTTTATTTTTCTGTGACAGAACCCATTAACATATGTGCAAAATAAATTTCTCCCTAATACAAATGGCTTACCTTATTTATATTTCTTTTAATTTACTTGGTATTGTATGAACAGGAGCAAAAGTATGGTGAGGTAGCCTGTAATAAATGCCGACAGACCTCAGAGCAAAAAAATGTTTCCAGTGTGACCTTTGAGTTCTGAGATCTGGATATACTCCAGACAATGAGCATTTCTGCTGCCAACAGCAGCAGTGCTCACCAACATGTGCATATAGCAAACACATTTTCCTTCCCCAGGGACCAAAATACACATTTCAGAGTGGACTGATTATTAGAGTACACCTAAAAGTGCCCAGGTTTCTTTGTTCATCAAAGCCCATGGCAAGAAGGACTGTGTAGTCCATGCTCACTAATAGAAAGCATGTATTGGTAGTTAAAAATTTCCTGAAACAAATTATTTTGGGTTGTATGCTGGTTTGGTTTACTTTACAGATTACTGTTCCTGAGGGTAAAATGTGTAGTCACACAGCCTTACTCAATCTGTGTTATCTTTTATAAACCAGTTTCAAGGATTTGAGTACTGTGGTTGTGGTCTGCTGAACATACAGAGAATTGCTGCTGCTCCACAGCCTTCACTTGGCATCACAAGTGCAAAAGTTCTGTTCTCCAGGACGCCTTAATAATCTTCCTACTAGTGAATAACTAATTTTTCTTTTGTCAGTGCATGCAAGACTTTTGTATTAGCGAGTGTTAGTTAAACATTTAGACACTTTTCTGTCTAATGTTTTATAGTATTACCCGAATACATGTTTTTTAAAACTTTTTCTAGCCCAAATCCTTAAAAATTTAGAAGAAAGAATTCATTTCATCTAAGTACATTAAAAATAGTTAAACTATCTTACCCTCATTAGCCAGCAACCTATTTTTATTCCTTTGATGAAATGAATCCTGAGGAAAAAATCTCAATAAAGTTTAATAATGTAGAGTTGCTAATTGTCTTATTTCTTCACAGACAGTTGCTGCACGCTATTTCTATAAAGCTGCCCAAGGGGGACATATAGAAGGGACTTTGCGATGCTCTCTATATTACATCACAGGAAATATGGAAGACTTCCCTAGAGATCCAGAAAAAGCTGTAATGTAAGTAAGGAGACCATTTATTAAAGGAGAATATATTTCCCATGTGATTATTTTGATTATTGATTTTTAAGTCAGTGGCCTAAATACTTCACAGTGCTTACCTCCATGGCAAAAGGTTCTTCTGCAGTAATATTTGATCTGTATGAGTATGTGTATTGTTTAGATGACCAGTAGATTTTAAGAGATATTGAGATACCTTTTTTTTCCCAGAACAACTCTGAGAGATTGTATCAAACAACTCTGAAAGGTTGTATCTAACAAAGCCTTGCTTTTTTATTTTATTTTCAAGAAATATCAGTAATATGGTAGAGTTGACATTTTGCATCAAAAAACAGGCAGATAATTATGGATAGCATCTATCAACTTACGTTTGTTTTCTTAAAAAAACATTGCTGAGAAAAAAACAGGATGTCTCTAATACACTCATAGAGATTAATGGACTTCACGTGCTCAGTCAATTGTTACAAGATTGATGCAGTGACTACTGTTAAATCCCATAGTTTGCCTTACAGAAGAAGTCAGATGGTGATCCCATATAATTTTTGTGTTCCTTGAGTCTCCGCGAGTTGGGATAACATTACTGGAGCATTACTGTTCATTTTTTGTTTGTTCTATTCCACAGCTGGGCAAAACACGTTGCAGAGAAGAATGGCTACTTAGGTCATGTAATCAGAAAAGCTCTCAATGCATATCTGGAACTTTCATGGTATGTTTCTTCTGTTCTCTTTGTTTTCTATTTTTCACTTATTTTATAGCAAGCTAAAATAATTAATATTGGGCTGTCACCTCCAAAAAAAAAAAAAAGAAAAAAGTAGCAGCACTACAAAAATTAGTTGCAAAACATCCACTGATATAAAGGGAAGGAGGAGTTGACCCAAAATATAATTCAACAATTCTGACAGAAGCAAGTGAAAAACAAGGAGTTTGAAGTGTGAAATAGTTGTATCAACTGTGGTTCTCATCCCGTAATATTTGCACAGTGCAACGTGCACTGGATTAACCAGAGGGACATCTTTCACTTTTAGTATTTGCTCTGTTACAAATCTTGTATTTTACCTTCTCTCTTCTGATATTTCTGTGAAAAGCCCAGCTGCTGGATTAGATTTGTTGGGTTTTCTGTATATGGTTAATACTGTCTTTTATGTAAGTATATTATCCAATGAGCCTGTTGAGAGGTTTCAAAATCCTGTCCAGGTTAATGCTCCATCTTAGCAACCTCTGTAGGCATGAGCATCAGATGCTATGTGTGCAAACATCCGACTGTCATATGTGATTAAAACAATGGCTCATTTAGTCCTGCAGCTTCCTCCTAAGTACTGAATTAGTGCTTCAGGCTAAGGAGATCTACAAGAAACTGTCAGTGGACTGTTCTGGAGTAATCCATTCCTAGAAATGTCTTTTTCCTCAGACCATCACAGACATTTCTTCTTAGACTTGAGCCCTCTTTTGAACACCGAAAAACTCTATTGATATTTTTGTAGCGTGTTCTGTTGTGCAAGCCTGTGACTCTACCCAGCTCACTTTGCAGTCCTCAGGTAGATGACAGGTAGAGCATTAAGATTCCAGGAAATCTAGGCTCAACAGGTAGCAGGGAAAATCTCCTGGAGACCTACTTGAGATGGCAGGGTGTAAATTGCATAGGTGTAAATTGTTGCACTGCCAATCCATCCACGTAAGTCATTGTTTGCAGACATTTTACACATCTGTCTGTCATGGTAGTTTGGTCTTCAAAAACTGATTTAAAGGCCATAAAGGTAGTTTCTTTTCCTAGTTGCCCTTTGAGACTTAAAGACCAACCAATTTCCCAGCTTTCCTCTGAATTCCTTCTGTAGTACCAGGTCTCTCTTGTACTAGATGTTTTTACAGGGCAAGTACAAGGAATAATCTGTAATCATGCAGAAATAGCTGGATAACAGGAGGTTACACCACCTAGTTCTGTAAGAACAACTGCTTTCACAATTAAAGTTGCTTTGCTTAAGCAGCTACTCTTGAAGTCAAATGTGGTTTTGACCATATCTTCCAGTTAGCTTCCAGTTAAACAAGCCATTGAACCCTGAAACTTGCCATGGTTTTACCTTTGTGTTGTGGAGAAAATCATTGGCAGCACTGCTCTTTAATAGGAAACTTTAGTAGGAAAAAAGTACACCAAGTGGGGGTTTTTTTGTCTTGGGATTTTAAAATGACACATATGATTTTAAAGACTTCCTCTTAATTTTAAATGCGTAGTCTTCATAATATAGAGTGGACGAGTGGCAGAGAATTTGAGACATGCTCTCGTCTAGTATCAAAATACTGAATTGCTATACTGCAAATACAATATTAAGTTTTACTACTTGCTTTACATTCAGTGAGCTGCATAAAGTCTTTAGAGGAACAGAGACTGTTTTTATATTCATATATTCAAATATAAGGACAGACAAATCCTTTTTCAAAAAGCTGGATCTAAAAAGACAAGAAAAAACAAATCACATAAATGCAAGGTAAAGCTTACCAAAGAAATACTCAGATGAATGTTAAAGAGATATATACACAGCTAAGTTAATTATAGATTCTTTTAAAGTAAAGTCTTTTAAGAACATTTTATCTGAAATGTTTAAATAGAGAATTGGGCTTTGTATCAATTCTTTCCCATCAATCTGGCACTTAGAGTAAATGCACACTGGAGCCAGTAGCTTCAATGCAAGAGGGAAGGGGCTGCAAATTCTTGAGATCCAGCATGGCTGGTAACACCAGGCATTGCCTGTATATGTCGCTGTTGCATGGGTTCCCCAGCCTCTTAAACTCGGTACCAAAATTTGGCTCGTAGGCAATTTTATACATTTATTTAATGCTTTTGGTTTTTTTCAACTGTAACTAAAATGCATGTTATTTTTGTAAGGTTTTTCATTAATTTATTTTATCTAACATTAGGCATGAAGCTCTGCTGCATTACATTTTAGCAGCTGAAACTGGGATTGAAGTGTCACAGTCAAATTTAGCACACATCTGTGAAGAAAGACCAGTAAGTAAATGAATTCACAACTCATTATCCTGAAAGGAACCCTTTTTATTGATAGTGTGTGCCATTAATCTCTTACCTGAGAAATGAATGAATCAATTATTTTCTTTACAGGACCTAGCAAGAAAATACCTAGCAACTGATTGTGTCTGGAGATACTACAATTTCTCTGTTTCTCAAGTCAATGCTCCATCATTTGGTATGTATAAGGAATTCTTTCTAAATTTTAACTTTACTTTTTAAAAAAATTTCAAAAACTGTGTTTGTCACAACTTCTGTGTAAGCAAGTTGAAGGAAGATTAATTCCTACTAATCATACATTTGCTTTCTCATGTTTTGATAAGAATATCATGGGAGAAAAGGTAATTAAAGTGATGTATTTCACCACAGGTTTTCTGAAAATTTCCTTTTTGTTACATTAAATGGATAAAACTGTAATAAAATAAAATTAAAAGGCTAAGCCCTAAGGAAGGGCTAGATATTTAGGAGTCTGAGAAGTTGACTTAAAGTTTAAGAAAAAAAAACAGTAGACTTTAGGAGGTCATGCTGTTTGGTTTATCAAAGAGAAAATCCCAAAGCAAATATACTTCCATATCATAATTGAGTCATGAGAAACTAATAAAGGCTAAAGGATTCCTTATCTAATTGATTATTAGTTTTTCTCTTAGGGTACAGAGTTTATCAACATTGGTAGAGCTTACCTTAGAGAGCTAAAGGATTCTCTTAAGGTCTATTTGCAAATAAGTTACATTCCTCAGGCCTTGAATTTTACTACATCTATGTCTTTAATAGCTAAGTCATTTTGGTGCCTCTGAAAGCTTTACTGAATGTTTGAAAACATTGATCTGATTGTCTCACAAGAGCATTTAAGTGATTTGTAACAAGCATGTGGAAAAGTGCAGTGTAAAAATAATTCATGCTATTCATTTAAACACACAGTGAGGGATATTTAAATGTGTGGAAACTGAATACCACGTGGATATAGCCTGTAGCCAGAGGAGCTGACAAACATGTTAGCTTTCCTGAGGAGTTTGTAGACACCTTAGCAAGGTGTAGTTTGGTTGACCCTTTGGTAGATCCACTGGTACAAGCTTACAATGGAAAAACTTCTCGAGGTCAGACTCATAGGATGGGACTGTCATTCCATTTCAGTCTGCTGTGAAATCATGTGGGATTTCTAAGTAGCTGCTGTGGACACACAAGCCAACGTGTAAAAGAGTTTCAAACCATCTGAGGAAAGCTTGGGTCACGTAAGTGTAGGCACAGTCATAGGAGTTTTTAAATTCAGTAGCACAGATTAGTGCAACATCATGCTTGCTCCTGTCTGAGTCAATGCTCCCTCTTTTGATGCATTTCATTATGGTACAATGTCACAGAAAGATGTTTGTAAAGTATTTGCTGGGCATTGCTCCCTTCTAGTCCAGGAAAATTGTATCCCTACTGTTGTCCTGGGTTGAGTTGGATCTGCAACTAATAAAATTATCAGCAGCAGCATTCTCTTACTTTTGGGAAAGGTTCAGCCACCATAGTGTCAGAGCAAATGCTTAGATGGCATGGTTTTAAGCCTCATCAATTTAGTAGGGCTAATGTGATTAAATAAGGCTTCAGGTTGTCCAAAAACAGATTCAGCAAGTGAAAAAGGAATGCAATATAAAGAGCCTCAAGCCTCAGTTTTTCTAAAAGCAATGTCATTCACTAAATTCATTAAAGAGAAACAATGAGAGATTTCATCCAGGATAATTACTTTCAGTGGGAGGCTGATATAAAGTAGCCACAGAGAGAACCAGAGAGAAAGAGTGCTTTTGTTTTTTAATATTGTGCTTTAAATAGCATTACTGTTAACTTCTCCATCACATTAATAGTTAGTTAGTTCTATTGCTACAAATAGTCTAAATGATCTTCTGCTGGTTTCTTCCACAGCTTATTTGAAGATGGGTGATTTCTACTACTATGGTTACCAGAACCAGTCTAAAGACCTTGAGCTCTCCATGCGGATGTACGCCCAGGCTGCCTTGGAGGGTGATTCACAGGTGGGTCTGCAGTCATGGCAAAACATCAGAGTGCAGAACAATCTGAGAATTTAGCTGTGACTGGTTCTTATGCTTGGCCTCATCTGCACCAAAGAACCTGCTAGAATAAGTTACAATTATTTCAAAATACCTTGTGAGTCAGTAGTTGCTGTTTCATAACAGATGATAAACTTAGCATAGATTAATGGTCCTAGAATTGGGCTTCTTTATAAGCTAAAGGTAAATGGTCTAATTTAGTGCTGCCTTACCTTGGAACTTGACTTAGTTATGACCTCAGTATTTTTGCTATTGCAAGAGGAAGAATTAATAGCTGGATTGTATTCCAGTCCTATCCTCTGCCATTTTATGATTAAACAAGAAGACTGGCCCATTTCCCTTGGTATATTATACCAAGCGAATCCCAGGGTGAATTTTCTTCACTAACAGAGGTTTCATCTTAAAATGCTTTATAATTAGAGAGCACACCATGTCACATTACCAAAGACATGCAGTGTTTCACCACTGAGTGTCCTGTTCTCAGGCTCTGCTGAAGTGTCCTGGGTGCAATATTCTGTTCTCCCTGTCCCTCTGGCAACACCCCCAGGTGGTGTCTTTTATGTGAACTTACCAGAGGGAGCGTGGGTGAGTTTTCTTTAGAGGTTATTGGGACAAAACATTACTGGTAAACTAGAAAAGGAAATAAGAGATGCATAAATAGTTACTTTAAAGTATGAAAGTCAAAGCAGTGTGGAATCCTGTAAAATGTCTTGTGTCTTCATCTTCATGACTGAAGTGACACAGGGTTCCCTAAGACTTGTCCCAATAAGCAAAACCATAAGATTAAGTACTTAAATTGTCTGGAGGAGTTTTCTGCTTTCAATTTCACTATTCAGATTCTGTTGATTTGTAGAGCTATGTGGAGGGGAATTGAACAGTAGCAGAACAGAAATCCATTTCTGCTTTCACTCTGTTTCCCTAGGAGATAGAATATGACAGTTTGATATGGTGACTGTGCTTAAAGAGCAACTAAAAATAAGAAAGAAACCATCTGGAAAAAGATATGAACTAAAAAAACAGTTATGCTTCTTTTGCATTTTCAATATTTACCTGAGTATATGGTTAGGAGAAGGGGCTCTCATAATGATTTGGTGAATATCACATTATACTGAACAAATTTAGGGAAGACAATTATAATTTAGATACTTGGTGCTTAAATGCAGATATGAAAATTTAATGTTTTTAAAAAGTGTGCATTTTTTTTACTGTTAGGGTTTCTTCAATTTGGCCCTTGTCATAGAAGAGGGCAACTCCATACCTTCCTACATTCTGGATCACTTGGAAATTGATCAAGCATTGCATTCTAGTAATACATCACTTCTTCAGGAACTGTATTACAGGTGAGTCTTTTTTACCCTTAATCAGCATCTTCTAGTTTTCCACATAACATTTTCTCTGGAGAACAGCAACTACTGTAACTATTAACTTTGTTCACTTTTATGATTTAAGGCAGGTTAAGGTCAACATACTTGAAATTCTTAAATTCCCTAAATATATTTCAGTTTATACCTGTTAAAGAGACCTGATTATATGTGGTTGCTGAAACGGCAGGGACTGGAATCAACAATCCAGGAGGTCTTTTCCAGTTCAATATATTTAAGTTCCTAAGTTAGGCACTTTTAGGTGATTTGCGTGCAGTCCAAACCAATATTTCAATTATAAATGTGGCATAATTTAATGCAGAACCTAAAAATATGTACCTGGGATAATAGCAATCCTTCCTATTGATTCTGCAAATATGTCCAGGCTGCCACAGATATTGTGGCACAGAGTATTAGATATCTGAGAATGTTACAGGTCTGCTGCCTGTGCCAGCACTATTCATGGACAAACCACCTAGTGTGCTCTGTTTCCAGTACAGAACTTGGGTTTCCTTTACCCAGATAAAGCAACAGGTGTTAGAAGGCACAGTGAGAAGGCAAAGCTTACACAATATTTAGTGAATTTGTGGAAGTACCATTCAAATATTTGAAGAAGGAGGAGCTAATGGTTAATACATGAGGCTGTGAATGACGAGTTTATCATCTATTTTGCTACTGAATGAACCCAGAAAAGTGGAGATGATACCAATGTTAAAACTTCATTTGTCTCCTTGTCAACAATCTGCTGAAATTGTTCTTCACTGCAGTTAGACTGAACTTGTACCCTAAGTTACTTCCACTGTACATGAAACTACTGGTCAGATAGGGGTTCAAACCATCTGGGTTTGTAAGCGTGAGTCTGAATTCTGCCTTCACTTGAGCTGAATCCACCTGCTTTGCTGTGAGAGTAATTCTAGAGTTGACAGTGCTGAAGGGTTTTCCCATTGTCATACAGTTTTGTCCAAAAGGGCACATACTTTTATATATTTGTGTGTGTGTATATGTATATATATACACACAGTCTATGACATTATAACTAAATTATATGCATATTTATAACAAAATTTATATAGTGTATATCTATATATATGTGTTGCTGCTCCTTCGTAAGCTTTGTAGAAAAGAATTAATTGAAGCTTAAAATAGATGCCTATGATTTAGCTGTCTAAATGCCCCTAGTAGGTGAAGTCCTATTTAATAGAATTGAGAAAGCTGCTCAGCTCACCCTACAGCAGGTAGTTACCTTGTGCTAGTCAGCTAAAACACTCTCCTAGCTCTGACTTCATTCTGCTATATGGCATTGCCTCTAAAGGAGTTTTGGCACCAGTTTTCTGTGCAGGCAACTAAATTTCATATATCTAATTTTAAATCAAGCCCTTCTGCTGATGGCCCACATTAGTTAGAACGAGAACTGTGATGGCTTTGGAAGTGTAGCCTGGATGCTTAGACACATTGTTGACCAGTAAGAAAATAAAAAATACACTTCTTGAGTAAGGTATTCTGTGCTTAATAAGTTTAAGCTGGTATTCTTCTGAATTTTTACTTCACCATCTCTAAGATTGTGATGATGATATTTGTTTGTTTTTCTGCATTACAGTAGCAAATCACAAACCCATTTGAGATTCCCAGATGATCGATGCCACAAAATTGTGAAGGAGGACTAATTAGTTGTTTTAATCTTTTTGTTGTAGGTGCTGGAATAATAGTAACCAGGAATCAATTAATCCATGTTCATTAGCATTGCTTTATTTTTATACGAGAGTTCTCTGGAACAATGTTTTACACTCTACTCTGGTATGTGTTGCTTCTTTATTACATGCACAGTTCATTTGGAGCTCTACCATGGCTTTGCACTGCTCTAACTATGTGTTTTAAATTATTGTCACAGATCTACTTCATGGGAACCTTTCTTTTATCAATTCTTGTTGCATTTGCAGTGCAGTCTTTTCAATCTTTATCTGGTAAGTGTGTGTCAGCAAAACTGAAGAAAGAGAAGTGATCTTTTTATGTCAGTAAAACCTTCAAAAATGAAAGCAGAATTCTAGGTTTGATAGAAGTATCTCTGAGCAGTACCTTCTTTAACATGTATGTAATTTTTTTTTGAACATTAAAAAGGGGTAGATGAACCAAAGCGTAACTTTAAACCTGTTGGTTTCTGAAGAACTTCTCTTGATAAAGGAGATTGTTCATAAAAACATTAACTGCATGTGATTATTCCCCATCTCTCAACATGCAGTATTGTTACAGTAATTATATGACTGATTCTCTATGTACTCTCTGCAATATGCAATCAAAGTGTGTTTCCTATTTCATTCATCTTCAGATGCAAGGTGGAAGAAAAAGTGATGTTCCAAGAGCTGGTACATTGGAGTAACTTAGTAAGAGTCAGTTCAGACTCTTAACACCAGTAACAGAATCCGCAAACGCATTCAGTCAGGAGTTGCAGACTCCTCCTCTGTCCTAAAGCAGAATGTTCTATGCATGGTCTATGTTGTCTTTTTTGATGGAACAAACGGTAGTAACAAACAGAAATGCTAGACTTCAGTCTATTAAAACTGCCATCATGTTTTCTACCACACCAAAAGAGGTATTAGAGACAAAACTATATTGCTGAGTAAAGGGGAGAAAGCCCCTACCATCACATGAAAAATAATGAGTCATCATTTAAAAAGCATTTCCCGCTTCAGTCAAGTGTTTCAATTCATGTCACAAGACTTAATCAGGAAATTGTGAAAATTATCAGTTATAAAAAGAATTTCTTCCACTACATGTGTTTTAAGCCCAGTAGACAGCTTAAGTGTATATCAGAAAATAATGTTTTCTGATATATTTCTGCAATAAAATACTGAAAAAATTACTTTCACATTGATAACCTACACCTATAGGAAACAGTATTTAAAAAAACCCAACACCATTAAATCTGAAAAGATTATTTAACTTAAGACATGTAACTGAACAATTTGCTGAATATGGAGATAATTCTGAAATCCTGCTTTCTTTTCTTACTAGCTGTTACTTTATGTCACTTGGGAATCATGCAACAAATTTGTAAAGTATATAGTTATAGCTATTCTTCTTTCAGTACTTCCAAACCTTTGAATATTATCTTTATATGTAATTTTACATCCACTTAATATTTAAATATTGATTAATAGACTTGCTAGACACAGTGGGTTTTTTTAAAATAATTTCTTTTGACGTTCTTCTAAAGTTCATAATTCTCCTGGAAGAAGATCAGAACGGTTGCCACATGATGTCCCCTCTTCGTTAGGGAATGACAGCGAGGATGCTACCAGACCAGTACAGCAAGATGCACCTACTCTTTCAAATGATTTACCACAGCAGGAGTCAAACCCTCAGAATCCTCTTGTTACCAGCTGAAGTGTAGTTTTCCTAAGGCTGATGTCCACTGGGAAGGCAAGATATGAACAACTACGAATCTAAGAACTGGAAACCAACCCTATACATGGCATTAGTAATGCAGTCCAACAGCTGAAGTTGTAGGGAAGTTGACTGATCTGACTTCTCCACTATAGAGGAAAACCATCCCTACAATTTATTTAACTCTAAACAGATGATGCAGATTATCTCACTATACCCAACACACAATCATACTGTATATCATGGAAGGGCCTGGAAGGAAACCTGCAAAGTCTTTGCCTAATTGAAAAATAAGCAAACATCCCACAGGTTTTAATGAAGTTTTACTTACACTTCTAATCTCTTACTAAATTGCTTTTACTGCATTTGAACTCATTCATTGGTGAAATTACCAAAGTTTTCCAAGTTTGAATCATGGAAATTACATGAAAGCAAAACCCAGTCACCAATACTTTCCAAGTTCCATGGAAAATAGTCAGGACTTCAGTACATGCAATAGTAACAATGAGGTTTTTGGCATTTTATATTCCATGCTGATTTTTCAATGTGAAAAGCTTTTTTGAAAGAAAATGCACCAGGAATATTTGCAATATGGTCATAACATATTAGTTATGATTGCTAAGTTTTAGTCAAAAGTTTTACAAGCATCCACATTCCCTGGTGGACACAACAAAATGTTTCTCTTCCTGCCATGAGCCTCTGACTAGAGAAAGGAGCTCCCCAATGAATTAATAAAAGAATGTTTAAATGTGATCAGGTGATACAAAGTGAACAAAAATTTATTTTTATATTCTTCTGTAGATAACACTGGCAAGGATTTATGTTCTATAGAGACTCTAAAAGACACCTATTTAAGTGACAATTTATTTGACAGATGTTGGATGGGACATATGGATAACATGTATGGAATGCAAATACCTTTTATCTGATTTAAAGCTGTCTGTAAAGTGGCTGTAGGAAAGGTCTAACCTTTACAGCAGGTGTGCAATCACCTCTGCAAAATGATGTAAATCACAGACTATAAATTGCATCAATCTATGCATTATTGAGGGTTAAATCCACTTGCCTTGCACTACATTATTTACTCTTGTAAATAAAAATATTTTTTTAATTCAGCCTGTGTGTGGAGGGATTTCTTTCAAGGCACCTCATGGATGAAATCTTATCTTGCTGTTGCAATCTCTCAATATCATTATTTACATGTCTGTTTTCTTAGCTTCAAATGAGACAATCACCTTTCACTTTCTTTGAGGAATACAGTTGTCTCACAGAGCAAACCTGGAGTATTTTGTTTCGTTTTTCAAGCAAAACATAGAAGGTTTCAGTAAGAAAAGAATGACGTAAAAGGAAAAAAAGCTCTGACCTTCAAGAGAGATTTTTATATATAAATGTCTATACACACATACCATCGAGGCAGGTTTTAATTGCAGAAAACTGAAAATTCAGAAGTGTTGAGAGAAGAGTTGATGCTTTGAGGCAGCAATTCCCTTGACAAGTCATGGGGTAAAAATGAAGATGTTGAAGCTCCTCCCACTGAGAAAGTAAATTGTGTGCCACATTACTGAGTTTTTCATTGATTTGATCAAGAACTGTGCAAAGAATACTTTTTGTTCTTACTACAGTTGTAGATACATATTTTGTTCTATGTATAAGTAGGTATTTTAATGTGTTAGAAAGGAGCTTGACTTTTACGTACTAAACTGTTGTACTCACTGGGGTTAGATTATGTGTATTTGATACCCTTGCAAATGATCCCCATTATTTCTGAGTCTGAGTTGCAAAAACTTGTGCAGCTAAATTTGATTATATCACATTCCTTGACACAAAGATATGGCTATTTCCAGAGCCCTCTAAACTGTATTTTTGTCACCTAATGAAAGAAGACTGTGCATCTGTATTAAAACTGGAGCAAGTTTGGATGGTAAACCCAGAAGCATTGCAGAAAGTAACGTGTAGCCGTTGAAGACAAGCAGACAAATGTCATAACATAGTCACAGTGTTAGGTCAGGTACCAAATGGCAAGCACAGTTAGCTGTTCACAAAAAACTGTTTGGGCATGGATAAAACAAATCTTGCTTATAGTTAGCTACACATTAAAGGTGTGTTTTGCTGCAAATGTCACATGTAGTAAAACAAGCTGCCATGGTAATCCCATGGGAGTTTGTCAGTGGTGGTGTGATTGCAGCTCACATGTTGCAATCTGGGAGTTCTCTGAGCAGCAGTGGTTTAGATTGTGTACATACAGGTCAGAGTTAAATGTTAGCACTCTGGCTCACTGTGTTCTCCTCTCTAAAGCCCATCTTCTGAACTCTAGAAATTAACTAATTTGAAGAGTTTTGCCAGAAACACAATTCAACATCTATATTTCAGAAGGCAATTGCTGAAGCTGCAATATATTTCATGACGCCAGCAGTTAATAGTGCCATCCTTGTTTATTGTTACCTATTACATCAGAAGTTCTACCAAAGTATTTTAAGATAAGCAGCACTTCAGAATAAACTGGCAATCCTGAAGGCTAAAATAACATTAGTTATATTGTTATCCTTCACTTCTTACAAGATCCAGGGGGCTTTTGACAACCTAGAGAATCAACCAATTCTCAGTAAGAAAGAGAATGGTTATTTACGCAAAGCAGCTACGGAGTTCTATTACATCCACAAGGAAGGCAGGGAGAGAAGGGAAAAAGAGTTGCTGCATCAAGAATTATTTTTCATAAATTGAAACATGATTACTGAAGTTTATAGTTTCTGCAGCCCATGTTGAGTGTTCAGGGTCAGAATGAGGAAATAATAAATCACAGTTGTAGAGCTGAACTGCTTGGTGTTGTTTGTTTATACACATTTGATAGAAGTCCAGCCATGTGAACAACACAGGTCATGCATAAGGCAATGTAAATGATGACCGTTTTTTTCACCCTTGGTTCTGCTCAGAATCATCTCTAACGAATTATGGACAAGAAAGAATTTCAGAAGGGTGATTTACAAAATAGGTGCCAAATACTCTAAAATGGATGCAGTTTACACCAAGGAAATGGATTTCTGTGTTACGGAAAGTGACAGAGAAGAGAGGTTGCTATATACAATGTATTAAAACGCTATTGGAAGAAGGGAGAATCAGGTGAAGATAAGCTGAAAAAAAGAAGTCAATGTTGAGAAGGTCTAAGTAGTTACCAATTACAGCTTTACAAGGGAAACAATTCAAGCCAGTTATGAAAGATTTGCAACTATGCTGAAAAGTTTGTTCAGCTCTGAATTGCACAGTAGGGTAGTAGCAGGACAGGACCAAATGTGGGGGGCATCCATACAGAGGTGACCGACCACTGATTCCACTATATGATCTGGGAAGTAACACCGTGAAGAGCTATGCGTCCCAGTGAGTAGGCATGAGGACAGACTTAAAGTTCTATATTAATACCCTTGCTAGTATTTTTGTGTTCTTGTTTGAGCAACTGGAAAAGCATAGATGATCTTTAAAAACCACGTGTGAAACATGGATTATCTGGGAAGAGAATTGATTTATAGCAGATTCTTGTCTGTGTAAGCTGCCCCCATTGACTAATGGACTATGACATTTAACGCTGGATGTTGACCCTTATCCTTTCATCCCTTTCCCTGGATTAAAGATAGCACAAAGGTATGAAACAAGTTGAATAAGCTTTGGCAAAGGAATTCCATACCTACACTCTCTCCTTCCTCCCATGAATGTGTGAACTCTATTAAAAGATTGTGCTCTAGGAAGAAAACAAAAATAAAAGGCTGGATTTTATTGAGAAAAAGCCCAAGGGTAAGAAAACTAAAGAATGTCAGTGGGAATCTGAGCATGGAGCAGTTTCCTATGCTGCCGTCTAAGACGTAGGTGACAGGAAAAATGGCTGAATAATCAACAGAAAATTGTAAATTAAAAAAAAACACAGCATCTGGACTATAGGTGTGTTGAAAATGCATCATAGCCTCATTATTTATCTACCTAATTACTATGCCAGGAGACTTCATTATATTTGCAATAAGGAAAGTAACAGTGAGTCTATGCCTAAATAGAAGGTGTCTGTGTAAAAGCAGCCACATACATATCAGTGAGTAGCAGAATCAGACCAGAGCAGGAGAAATGAGTAACCAAAATGGAAAGGAAAAGGTACCTGCATTATTGCAGTATATACGAATGTAACAGTTACAGTAGGCACGAAAAAACCCAAAAAACACAACCAAGCAGAAGCCACATCAACTGCAGTAGATCAGATATTCTGAGGCACTGATGTTCCAAACTGAAATTGCACCAGCAGTGCTGAATGCCTGTTGACTTAAGGGACTTGTTATTTGACAAGTGCTATCAGATATCCATCCACCTTTGGGCATCTTAATAACCCCTTAGAAGAAAACTGGCTGCAACAGCTTTGTTTATAACTGTGTTTAGTGATCTTTCTGCTAACATATTCCTTGGCCTTGCTTCCCTCCCCAGTTTGCATTTTCTGATTTCTGTTGTTACTTTCGTTTGTCCACACTGACCTCCCCTTAATCACTCATAAACTGTCTAGATAGCTCCTAATGTTCAGCATTGCTATTTGCTCTAATCAGTTATGCCAGGTGAGCAGAAAAAAGCACAAGTCCATTAGCAAACCTAGCACCCTTTTTTGATAGTCTGCCAAGGCAGGAACTGAGATATCTGCTTGGCATTATCTGTCTGTTCATTACAGCGTGTCCTGAGAAATTGATTTACACAGCAAGTAGTTGTGCAAGTTAGAAGCAAATCTCCCTGGATAGATTTGTATTAATAAACCAACCAAGGCCAGGCTCTGCTGTCTGGTTGTGATGAGATAAACTTTTCCTGTGAACCCATTTACCTCATCTGCTGCTTCTTGGGACTAGTCTTGGTCCATAAAGTCCCCAAAAGGTGTGCAGCCATTGTCTAGGAGGATTCTTCTCAGATGGGCTTGAGCTAGGTCAAGCAGCACACCCCCAATTAGCTGAGATAATCACAACCCAGTGCCCAAGCATATTCTCCAGACCTTGTTCAGTTTAGTTGTGCAGACAAAGACTGTTTGCCTCCCTTACAGATCACGAGGCTCCATTCGATCCCCAAGCAATGACTGAGATTAGTCCTTCCAGCCCATTTATTAGTGAGTCATACAGCAGTCCCAGTGTGTTCAGAGCTGTTTTGAAGGTTTGCTTTCTTGAGAGAAGTGTGCTCAGCCTGTGTTAGTAGAACACAGGACAGCCTTTCCAAAAAACACTAGTACTGACTAACTGGAATGAGAAAGTCTCCACTCATGTTTTATCTTGTTTCATGAAGACCAAATTGTTGTTTTCCCCTTCTGCTCTGCAGAGTTAGTAGCAGCAATAACACTGTCCCTGCTTTCTTGGCCCATATCAGTTCTTATGCCCTACCCAGGTGACAAGGTTTAGGGGCTCCTTTCTCTCACCAGTGCTGCATTGCTCTTCCAAGCCAGCTCCGGTTGCACATGGATAGCCTTTCCAAATCTTTGAGTTAAACACAGTATGCTAGTCCCAGAAAACAAGTGAACCTTTGCAGTTGGTTACAATACCAGTTGGGGATACACCTACTCTAATGCAGAAAACTCTAGTCTAGTTCATTAAACTAATATTAGATGTTGCAGAGGATCAGGCAGCCTGATCAGGAGAAAGAAGTGAGTGAGACCTTCTACTGGCAGCTGAAAGTACCCTCAAAATGACAGGCATAGTTCTTGTGAGTGAGTTTGACTACACTGACATCAGCAGGAGAAGAAACAGAGTGAAGCACAAACAATCCATCCAGGAAGTTCCTGGAAAGCACTGTTGACTACTTTCTGACGCAGGTAGTGGTATTCCCACAAGGAATAGTGTGCTTCTCAACCTCATACTAACAAACAGGGAAGATGTTCAAGGTTGGAGATGTGAGGGCTGGGGACAGCCTTGACTGCAGTGACTATGAGATTTAGAGTTCAGTATTAGGCAAGGAGGAAACAGGGCAGGAAGCAAGATTGCAACTATGGACTTCAGGAGAGTTAACTTTAGTCTCTTCAGGGATGTTCTTGGAAGAATCCCATGGAAACAGGCACTGTAGGGAAAAGGGTTTCAAGACGGTTGATAGCAAAGGATCACTTCCTCCAGACTCAAGAACAGTACCTGCCAATGAGCAAGAGGTCAGACAAAGGCGTGAAGAGACCTGTGGATGTTTAAGGAACTCCTGTCCTTACTCAAGTGCAAGCAGGAAACACACTCGAGATGGAAGCAGGGTTGGGCCACTCTGAATGAATATAGGGATATTTTCAGAGTACATAGGACCGAGACCAGGAAGGTCAAGGCCCATCTGATATCAAGTCTGGCCTAGCATGTCAAGAACAAAAAAGGCTTCTTTAAATTTCTTCATCAATAATGAAAGAAAAACAAAGGATAATGTGGGCCTATCAGTAAATGGAGGGGGACTCTGGTAACAGAGGATGCAGAGAAGGCAGAGTTACCAAACACCTTCTTTGCATCGGCCTTCATTGGCATGACAAGCCCTCAGGAATCTCTGACCCAGTGTACCGAGGTAAGGGAATGATGGAAAGAAGACTTTCCTTTGGTCAAGAAGAATGAGGTTAGAGATCACCCAGGTAAACTTGACATCCACAAGTCCATGGACCCTGAATGGATGCATCCACAAGTGCTGGGAGTGCTGGCAGACACCACAGCAAGGCCTCCCATGATCATGTTTGAAAGGTCACGGAGTTCAGGAAAGGTATCTGAGGACTGCAAGAAAGCAAAAGATCTTTTTAAGTCTTTACTGCTCAGCTTTGTCTGACCCCAATCAATAAGTTTTTATAATATCACCAGCAGCCTTCAGAAGCACTAATAGGCCAATATTTAAGAGTTAATTTCCTGACCTGAAAAGCTGCTATAGATTAGAGACATGAATCCAAATATTCCAACGCCTAGAATAATTGCCACATTCTTCAGATAACCAATTTGAATTAAGAGGATTAAAAGTGGTTTTCTACATTGATTAAAAGCATGTCTTTACAGAGGGCAAAACCCACCAGAGGAGTGACAGCCATGCAGAGATAACCATGGCAAGTGCAGGTGTGAGCCCTTGGTGCTAGGGGCCAGAGGCTATCAGGCAGCAGTGTTGCTGCCCAGCCTGTTTTTTGGGCTCTCCGAGAGCAAATTCTTCTATCCTGCATGACACTGCATTAGTGTGCTCTGCAAACATACCCTCTGTGCCTTTACAATGCTAAAAGGAGATAAAAAGTTTCATTTTCATATCTCAAATACCTGGTGCCAATGCACAGGATATCCTTGACACTTGGATACTATCAGCCCCCACAGAGGGATAATGCATGACAGAGTTAGTTATACTGTTGCTGATATGACAGATAGAAACCACCTTGTTCAGCATTTCAATCAATAAAATACCCATGCACCCTTCCAAGAAAGCTTTGTTATCCTATGTGTTAATTCAGTTAGAAAGAAAGAAAACAAGAAAGAAAGTACCAGACTAGCTTGCAAACCCCTGCCTCCACCCTTGCCTATTTACCTTGTGCCCCAATGCCATTGTGCCAGGAATATCTAGAATTTTTTTGTGATGTAGTAAATTCTTCACAAAATGTTAGGGGTGAATTTAAAAAAAA
>VXBB01010194.1:515399-597160 GCA_013399915.1 Illadopsis cleaveri | reverse complement strand
AAAAAAAAAAAAAAAGTCCCTCCTTCGGATGAAATAATTTTTTTGGCCATAAGTCTGCCTATAAAATCCATAACATTTGAATTCCCCAGGCACCCACTGAACCCACCATCACTTGCAGATGGAAGCAGAAATTTAGATATCTACCCTGTGCTTTGTATATATGCCTCATATAATTACAGAACTATTTGAAGGGGTGATGATGGGAGTCTGGGTTTAATAAAGACCCCTTCTGCAATCATATAAGATACCTGCAATTGATTCGTTTACTTAATCCAATTAAAGTGTTTTCTTTGAAACATTTAAATGGTTACACTAGTGTTAACAAGTAAATGTCTAGGACAAAGAAGTTCAAGAGGCAGGTTTTGAAAATATTAATGCTATTTCACTCAAGAATAATTGATCAAAAATATCTTAGCTAATTATCTCACCTTTGATCTCCTTGATACATGACACAGCTTAACCCCAGCAGGTGATTAAGCCCCACACAGCCACTCATTCACATGCACTCCTCCAGGATGGGAGGAGAAAATTGGAAGAATAAAAGTGAGGATATTTGTGTATTGAGATAAAGACAGCTTAACAGATAAAGCAAAAGCCATGCATGCAGGCAAAGCAAAACAAGGAATTTTTTCATGTGTCCCACGGGCAGAGAGGTGTTCAGACACCCCCAGGACAACAGAGCTCCATCACACATAACAGTGACTCAGAAAGACAAACATCATCACTCCAAATGTCTCCCTTTCCTTCTCCCAGCTGGATGTGCTCAGTATGGTGGAATATTGGGTCACTTGAGGTCAGCTGCCCCAGCTGTGTCACCTCTCAACTCATTGTACACTCCCAGCTTCCTCACTGGTGGGATGGGGTGAGGGGCAGAAAAGGCTTTTACATGGTATAGGCACTGCTTGGCAACAATGCAAACATTTTCATATTGACGTCTACTCTTTAGAGAGGAGATAATGGTCCCCTTTCAGCCAACAATAGTGCGTGAAGTCCAGACAGTAACAGTTCTTGAACCCAGCTTGAGTCCATAAACCATGTTAGATTACTGATGTTGAGTGGCAATCCCACAGGAAGCACCTCAGACTTTGAACATCCATAACTGGCCCAGGACATGGCTGGACTGAGGTCTGCTGCTTGTACCCTGTAAATTTTCCCAAGTTTTGTGCCACCAGCCCCAGAATATATCTCAACCACTGAACAGTAGTCCACCCCAATATACACCTATTGGCACAGGTGGCATAAATTTATGAGGTGTGTAATCTACATCACAAGACAAATTTATTTTACCTCCATTAGATTCAAAACAGAATCATTCTCTCAGTATCCTCCTCCAAGGCCTCTGTTTGCTAGAAGCACACATAACAGTATCCTTGGGATTTGTGTGCCACCAGTAAAAAGTGAAAAAATTTGAGTGCTCCTTTGAACATTTGAGCTCAAATGAAATATCGTACAAAACCAGCAGGACAGTTTCTGATAGAAATGGGATATTTTTGCAGAAAGACTAGACTTTTTTCTCTCCTACAGATATAATAAATAATCAACTGGTGTTTTCCCATCACACCCACCACACAGCCAACAGAGCAAGTTTTGACTGCATTTGAAACCTCCGCACAAGTTAACTCATGACTGGGGAAGAGAAAGAAAAGAATAACACTACTGCAATAAAAATCAACAAAAAGATTTTCAAAGAGTACATCCTTCAGAACATTGCTGACACATCCAAATAAAAAAAGTCCTTCCCCCACATCTCTTCTGGTTCAAGAGCATACTCTGAATAGAAACCATTTTTTCTTCCTTTTATAATACTGTGGATTCAGACCAAGTAACAGGTGCCAGATTATAAAAACAATGAACACTTACCTCCTCATTAAACAGCCACAGTTTTAGACTATGTGTCTCCAGGAGCAACCCTGCCCACCATGAGCAAAACTTCAGACACACAAATACAGAACTGTTTCTAACTCATATCAGCAAGCCTGAAGCTGACTGCCCCTAGCAAGAGTTGTTCTTCTTCAGTCACTTTTCAGCTGATTTCAATCCCTTTATTTTACTTTTAAGCCTCCCCAGCTGTGCCCCAGGAACCTTGATTTAGCTATTTCAGATACTTTATTTTTCTAGAGCAATTTTTCTCATTTTTTTGAGCTGAAATGCTGCTTGAAACTTTTAGCAGGAAAAAAGTTTCCCAGCCCATCTTGAATGGCATTTTATTGTAATCCAATAGATATAAAATAACATTTTGGGGACTGCTTCATTATTTTTCATTTCTACTTAATTTTCTTATTTCCATGTATGGAAATGCATGTGAGTGTTTAAAAACAAACAACAATTTTGACTGCTTGTGATATCTTACCCAGCACCAGTTATCCTACTAGTCGTTTGCAGGCCTAAGACTAAGAGCTGCCCATCATACAGCATGCACATTCAGGCATAGGCAAGCTTTGAAAATCGTGTCCTGCAGCGGCTGAGGTCAATGCCTCCTGCTGAGGTGGGCAAGGCACCTCGCCCAGGTGAGGAAATTTTAAATTCCTCTGGGATTTGTAACTAGGAGAATTGCCAGGATGTGTCAAGAGATGGTGCTGAAATGGACTTTTCTTCTGGTCAGATGTGAAATCCCTTCTCAGCTTTGTGATATTCTCCATTAACCAGAGTTTGCTTCTTTGAAGACGCTCTATGTACACTACAGGAATTCTGCCATCCAGTCTCCCTTGGCAATTTTAAAAGGTTGCTAAGCCATTTAAATGTAAATTTGATGTGAAAGCAATAAGTACTCGTCATCTAGTGAGGAACAGAGCATTTTGTAAAACCCCTGTATTGACATTTTGGCTTAGATCTATGGCTGAACAAAAGAGGGAGGAGCCCCCACTGATCTCTGTCTATATTCTGCCCTGTGGCTGAGCCAGCCCCAAGCCCTGGTGTCCAAACCCCAAGAACCAGGGTGTCCTCAAGACCCTACAGCTCCACCAGATTGATGGGGTGAGTATGGGCTGCTGTATCCTGTCACGTCTCTGGAGACTTCACTGCCCTACAAATGCCCTAATGCACCTAGGGGTTATGTTTGGCCTATGTGGATGCTCTATCTGGGTGGTCCTTCCAGCTCTTACCAGCTTGAGATTTTGACCCCCAAAACACCTCCCGTGACAACATCTATAGTATCGCTGTGGAAACATTTTCATTGACCAAACAATTACTCTTGCTCAAAAATTACCCAATGCGGTGTCTTGAAACTGGGTATTAATTAAAAGTGACAAAGGCTGAGTAAATGTAGCTTCAAACATTCCTGCCAGTATGGGGTGCCAAGCCTTCCCGGACAAGGTACTGTTGCACATGGTGTAAGAAAGCCCAAAAGCTTTACACAAAGCTGTGGCTCAATGTAATTTATTCAAATCACCTGTTACACATGGTCAAGATGACTTAACAGCTTTAAAAGTTGTCTCTCAGGTATTGTACCTCTGACTCACATCCAAGAAGGGTAGCTGAATATGACTTGGTAAGAATTTAGTTTTACTAATGGAGGAAGACTCTTTGTGGGGTTCTCAGGCAATATTTGTATCCATCACAGGACAGCTCGTTGCAACAGTAGAAGACCACTTAATCAGAATCTCCAAATTCACCAGGAACCAGACCTCTCATTCTCTGAAGGGACTAATGATGACCATGAACAAAACACAAATAAGTCTCTCGGACTCTTTCAGTTACTGGTTTCAACAGTGTTGTTTTCCTAGCTGTAATATCTCAGCTTTATAGCCCCTGGTGTCCAGTTACTTTTCCCCATGGGTCATTCTTCCAGCTGCAGACATCTGTCCTAAGTGTACCCCCCTGAAGTGTTTGCACCCAACACTCGGGTATGCAAACATACCCGAGGTGAAGAGGCCTGGCTGCTGTCCTGCAGAGGAGGAGAGGTCTCCTCCATCCCTCCCCTGGCAGTGTCCAAGGTGAAGCCCTGGAATGGGGTGCCCTTGAACACTGAGCTGCTTTCTCACAGCACCTTAGCAAATGCTTTGAGCCCATTTTATTTAGGGCTTTGTTGAGATTGTGAATGCATGGCTGGTGGTTACCTGACTAGGAGGGGTGGACTGGAGCTGCTTCATCACATCCACAACCATGAGGTTCTTAAAGAAGGACTTCCAGCTCCATGCATCTGGGTTTAAGATGCCTTGCTTGGCTCACCAGGCATTTTGTTTTACTCCAAGGGAAGCAAACTTATTCCTTTCCCTGTGTTTCAAGGTAGTGTTGAAATTGTTGCTGATGAATGCAAAGTGCTCCCTGCCTGCTGCATGTACATGCAGTCATTTAACCATCAGGTCCAGCCAGCCACCCAGCCCCAGTATCAATTCCACCTCATCCCATCCCCGGAAGTCCTGGCCTGTTTTGGAGCTCTGTTCCTCCAGCCCCACCTTCTGCTGTCTGTGATTCCTCAATCCCCAGCTACCCAAGCTTGCAACGTGATGGAGGGAGGGAGCAAAACAAAATGTCATTCCTTGCCCCTTCTTTTCCCAAGCTGGGTGAACACCAGCTTGGGGATTCCTTGGTTTAGCAGCATTGCTATGTTTGAGGGGAAGGAAGAAGAGCTGTCACAGAAACAAAGGACTGAAGGCAGAGATGGGGTCCCATCTGAGACTCAATGAGCTGCTTCTTTCCCCTGTCCATGGATAGAGGTGTCAGCTCTGAGGATATGCCAAATCTGGCCAAAGGCAGCAACCAGGCTAAGCAGATTTCCCCAGGATATACACAGCTTCTTTCCACTTCCAACATACAAGCCTTTGATTTGAGCCATCTTGCTGTCATTTTCTTCAGAAACACTCCTTGTGTCACACCTGTCCTCAAGCACAGGCCAAAGGACGCTCTGCACCTTGTGGGTGGGAGCAGCCATATGCATCCCACTCTGCTAGGCAGTGTTTGAAACTGTTCTAGCATAGTCTTTGAGGAAGACAGCGAAATTGCACTGATCAATATCTTCAAGAATATCTTTTCAGATGATATAACAACAGGAAGTAAGAAACAAGGGGCAATACCTTTTGTTTGTACTATAAAGAAACACCAGAGCCAGCCTTCAAGCTGGCAACCATTTGAGATCCAGTGCCTGAGGCCATTGCATTAGTCAGTTAAAATAGGGCTTAATGCTCTCCTCAGTCATATGAGCACTAATTTTCCTAATGTCAATTATGGCCACGTATTACCTCACCAAGGGCAGCATTTGGTCCACAAATTGTTTGCATGTCCTATAATTTATGCATTTTGCATTGTGTAAAAAACCTCCAGTCTATCAGCTGTGGTGTTGGTTGCAAAATATCTGCTCCTGTAATTACCCTGATTGTTTATGTCATGGTAAGGTGTCCTTAGACACTGAGCCATGTAAAAAGATTGATACACCAAAACTGTAAATGGCAATTAGGGAATTTCATCAGGTGCTGGGTAAGATACAATGCCTGTGACAGTTTAATTCTAGCCTTTGCTCTGCTTCTCTTGTTGTCTTATTGAAACACTCAGATCTCATTTGTTAGGGGAAACCTGCTTAGGGACAACTCCATTAAATCAGTGTGATTACTTTCCAATATGCAAAGTGAACACTCAGTTCTCTCATACAGATCTTGTGTTTTCTTTGTAGTAGAATTGTCATAAAGGGAGTAAGATCTAAAGAAAATTCTACAAAAATATCATGAGGGAGTTTACACATCCAGTGTCATGCCTCTGGCATGTGGCAACACCAGGAGTGGCCATTAGGCAGTGAAAAAACATCCGAAGGCAGATAAAGTGCTTGCAAGGAAGTACAGCCCACTGAGATGATGCAACAGAAACACAGCCTGGCATTCCCTGCTCTGTGTGTGGTATCCTTCCTTATGCAGTTCTCGAAACAGTGGATTTTTGCTTCACACTGCCCCCTGTTTATTTTTAAAAGACCTGATGAGATCCTGTGCTATTGGTTGTGTGTTGGTTCAGCTGCTGCCAGTGGTACCACACCAGCCTGCACCCCCAAATAATTTGCTGTGAATCAGAAAACAGTCTTTCTGAATGGCATGGCGAGTGGCTGCCCAAAGGGCCTGGCTGTGTGCCCACCACCTCCTGATGAGATGAAGGAAGAGATTATGGAGCATCCAAGCAGCATTTCAGACTAACCAGAACCCTGCGCAGGGGCAGACCTGGTGCAGTTCAGTGCCGTGTTGTAAAGAGTTTGAGGCTGGGGGAAGTGAATGTGGCAGTTCAGCAGAGACTAAAAGCGCACAGGAGCACCAAAAGGAGCTATGGACAACATGGTTAAGTTGCAAGCAGAGGGGAAGAGGACAGAGAACAGGCAGTGAGCTGAAGCATTGTTTGCACATTTTGAAAGCTTCTGATGAGTGCAGAGCTCCATGACTTAGCTGCTATTGGTTAAATAGTGATAGGCATTGCTGAACTTTGTCCCAGGCAGTTTGGAAATAGAAAGGGAGGTGGGACAACGTGTGCCAGTGCCCTGGGTGTGCTTTGATTCCCAACAGACAGCGAGTCATGGAAGGTGATGAATTACAGTATTTATGCATGGGTGCAAGAAGATCTAAGTTTTAAATTCTGGGCCTACAGTGCTTCACTTTCAGAAGAAGCCAGTCTACACTTTTGTGCATAAATATCAGTGTTAAAAGAAATACTTCTGCTGTCTTCACTTCAGTAAAACATGGTGTGAATGGGAATGAGAGGTGCTTTTGGGGCTGGCTCCTCAGCTGCTGTTAAGCTCATAATTAGGAAGTCTAATAACACTTTATTTAACACATTTAAAGTGCACTTTTTATTTCTCTCTTTCTGGTTAATTTTAAGCTCCGTATGTCATGTGTGATTAAGAAAAAAAGAGCAAGATGGATATTTTTGCCTGTTAGGAACCAGCCATCACTGAGGTCACAGGCTATAAGGAGCATTGCAGAGACACTGTTTGCCAGAGAATACAGGAAGAATCTGAGCCTGGTACAGTGACACAGATAATTTGTGATGAGTCGTCACGCATCCTGTTGCCACAACAGTATTAGCTTTGCTCTTACATGCTTGCCTTCACTAAGGACAGTCTGTAGCACTCTGCCAGAAAATATCTTGACCCACACAGTTGCACCAAGCAATTCTTTTTATTTTTCTCCATATGAAAATCTTTCATTCTTAAGAAAATATTGGTCACACAAGTGCTTTTCTTTAGTGCTCAGGGCTAAAAAAAACCTTCTCATTTCTTGCACATTGCATCAGCTCAGGCTAGAACTTGTCTGAATACTTATTTTTCTGCAAGATTCCATGATAGGTATATAAATAGATATTATGAATTTTTTTTTAAACTTCTCTTTATTTTTACATTCAATGCATGAGGACAGACAAGATGAACATTCATGACAAAATATAAAGACATATACTGTCCTTGAAACAGTTAAGAGATAAAGTATTTAAGAGTTTTAAAAAGTATTTTAGAAACATTGTAGTTCCAAAATTTCTCATTACAGAAAATTCAAATCTTTTAGAAACATAGTGTTTAATATCCTTGTGCATTAAGCCATATTATGAAAGTCTATAGTTGGTTTTTGTCTTTAAGAAATCTGTCTCTGCATTACTAACAATCTTTAAGTAACCTATTGATGGAATCAAGTCTCCATAATACACAGTATACACAGTTACAAACAATTGAAAAGTTATATTACAAAATATACAGTAGTTCCTTTTTACATTTTTATAGACAAACATTGCATAATTTTCAAATATGTAATATATAACACAATCATGAGCCTTTTTCTCTATAAGTTATGAAAAATTCTGTACACTCAAACAATTATAAATAAAGCGTAAATATCTTTTAGTAAGAATGTGGGGGTGAGTGTACCAGGACATATCATGCTGTATTAAACAGAAATATCTGTTGGAATCTGCTTAACACAGTGGCAGGATATGGCCTGGAGCAAAGAGAGGAGGTCACAGGGGAGATGTTACAAAGAGAACAGTAAAGTACTGATATACCTGACAATTATTACCCTGATCCTTTTGTAAGGATTGCTTTCCCACAGTTATTATCACTGTTCTTGATGGCTTTACTTCAAGAAGCAAAATAAGGTGCATGTTGTTCAAGAAATGAGTAGAAGTAAACTAAAATGTTTCCTCTTTCAATGGGTGGTCAATGGAAACGTAAGATAACTTGAAAACAATTCTGGATATTTTTCTCATATTTTTCCCAAAGAAACAGGGCATGGGAAATGAACACTGGGATTTAAAGAAATGGATTCAAAAAGCATCCAGAATTGTGAGAATAAAATGAAGAAGATTTACTGAAAATATAAAAATTCCCCTTTAAAAATGAGATGCTGACAATATTCTGTTTCAACTCTATGAAGCATAAGGAAAATAAAAAGAACATTTGACATAATTCTACTGTTTGCTACTACACTCCAAAAGAGCAGAACTAAACCAAAACTAGATGTTTTTGGAAATTCACTCTGATTCTAAGCATTTTGTCACTGGTTCACAATTACAGAAAGAGTTAGAATCTCAGTTTGAATGCAATTTGCAAACACTTGGTTTGTCAGTTTTAATGTTAGTTTAAAAAAGTAAAAAACCCCAATTTTCACTTCTAAAATGTATGTATTTACCTGATTGCTGAATTCCAAGCTCTGCAGAAAACAACTGTTCAGAAGTAATTGTGTTCTAGCAGCACTGAGTGGCTTTGATACGCTAAGGGTCTTCTCAGCATTTTCATAACATATTTAATTTTAAATTCAGCCACTTTAAATGACACTTGCTTTACACTCAGCCACCTAATGTTTTTTTGGAATGTCAGTGATTGGACTTCAGATATTGTCCCATACTCAGTAATATCTAAGTTGTTGAAAACCAGTAGAAATACTGAGTGCATCTTTGAAATTATCTTCTTCAGACTTTGAAATTATGCCTTCTGTCAGCCCATGATTCAGAGCAGTCTCACAAGCATTTATTAAAATATCAATAAGGTAAAATTTGAGCATGAGCAGCTTCCTTCCAAGTATTGCACTACCCATGGATTTGCTAGACATTGTAGTGACTACACTCCTTATGGATTTTATTTGGGATTTGCATTGCTACATACAATTGCCAGTAAAATTCACATTATTTCCAAGCAGGGTGATTCAGAGCACAAAGGGAAAGTGAAAACCCCTTTCTCTTCTGGTAAATGTTACCAGATGCCCTGTGCTAGCCATAGTCTGCTCTGCAGGCTCTCTCTGTTGTAGGTCTAAACTCTGCTGAAGTCTCCACTGCTACTCTGAAAACTCCTTTTATGGCCAAGGCAAATGGAGCCACAGCTGCACACAGATCTGGCACCAGCCCAGGCTGGCACAGCTCTCTCCTACCATGGCCACTTGTCGTCCTTCCTGCACCAGTCCATAGTTGTGGGATTACATGGTGAACAGGACTGAAGAGGACCATCTAGAGAGAGGAATGGCCACACAACCACATCCTCAGTCAGTCAAGACCTTTGGTAGCAACCCAATGTCTCCACATACAATTCTTAACATTCAGCAGGCAGGGGGAGCAGCAATTACTTTTATGGTCTTTAGCCTGAGATAACAAAAGATTATAGCTCCTGTTCCCACTATAGAGGAGACAGAAAGGGCTCCAAATGGGCTTATGTGCACCCTTATGCCAGAGCAGGACTCCAAGAGCTTCTGAAGGACGTCCCAGCGTTTCATTTTCCTTCACATACATTGAATAGATTTTGTCTATTCTAGGAAAGCTACTGTTTTCCATTTGGACCACTGCAGATGGCCAATGAAAACATTAGGATTCTTTTTTTTCTCTTTTTTTTTCCCTTCTTTTTTTTTTTTCCTTTTTTTTTAATTTTCAAGGGCTTTTTAGGTATTATGAAGTAATTTCTTTTGAGTCAATAGGTCAGAAAGGTTGTTCTACAAGTGCATTATCTATTGTTTTTTTAAAGTTTGAATTGATTGTCACTTCTTTTCATCCCTCTCTTCATGGGACGACATCAGGATTTCTTTTGTTTGCTACTGATAACATTGGAGGAAGGTACCACATAGTAGATCCTCTGTAGAGCAAATCTGTCATTAGATCTGCCACTGAGCATAGATTTTCTAGGGACTCTGTTTGACTCCCTTCCTTGATGAGTGATGTATCACTGGCTTCAGAAACCTAATAAAATGTTCACTCTGTCCTCAGTGCAAGGTCCAAGGTGGTTTTGATGAGCCTGGCTGTCCTGTGTCATATGTCTGCTAATATGCATGGATCCAATACTATAAGGCTGTGTTGTTTGTGCCTGTTTTGTCAACACAAGCTACAGCTGGTGCCCTTCTTCCACCTCTTTCTTCATCAGCCATTGCCATGGTGTTTTCATAAACTTCCATAGTTTTTAGCTGCTTGTCTTTGGCACCCTCCTGTTCAGCATTGATTTTGCAGCACTTGCAGAAGCCACAGCAGTGTTTCCCACAAAAAGCAAGTGAAGACATAATCATATTGTCCCAGGGCTCTAGGGAGTGCATCCAGATAGGTAGGAAATCCCAGTTTTGGAGCTTCTCAGGCAGTGAATGTGGTCGCCTTTTTTGCATAACATTAATTACAACCACAGCAATAAAAAGAGCAAACAGGGGAAGGCAAACACCCAAAAGGACTGGCCAGCCTGCCAGTGACAGACCAAATACAAATAAAGGCAAAAGAAAGAAACAGACGAGAAGATAAAATATAGCAAACCATCTGTACTGGGCTGTTATATTTCCCAAGGTCTTGCACATGCGGATTGGCAGGCGGGTATAAGGTATCGGATAAAACAGAATAATCCCAGAGACATTGAAGAAAAAGTGGCACAAAGCAATCTGAAAGCAAAAACATATGAGAAATTCATTAGCTAAAATGCCCTTAAATTCTTCTACCCACATGATAATTACTTCCAGCTCTCAGGAAAGAGTACTGTTGTCAATAAGATGTGGGAACCCTTGGGTTTTCCATCCATAAATTTTCAATGAAAACATGGGAAATGTAAATTTGATATTGCATACAGGCTACACAGAAATTTTTAACGGTACAAACTTGGATTTTATGAAAATTCACTATAAGTTTATAGGGCACTGAGGAGATTCCTGGAAGGGGACTTTATCTTTGGGTCTTTACAATCCTTTGATTCACATACTTCAAACATTTTTAAAACAAAAATTAGCATTAAAAGGCACAGACTTGTTAAAGCTTACAGGACTCACTTAGACAGAATAAGCATATATTGAACAAAACAGTACATTCCCTGCTCACCTTATCCTATTTTAATTTTGTAACTGTTATCAGACTAAAGTAAATATGAAAGTACAGGGGTTTATTTATAATGGGCATTATAAAACAAGCACATTATCATGAAATCTGAGCTTTATCAAGATAGCATCTTCTCATGATTACATCTGTTGCCTGAGGACAATAAAATTACTTCTGTAATTTTCTTGATTAATTTTAGCTACTAAAGGCATTCATCCTATTCACCAAGGAAACGTCATTATCTTTTCACTCTTTGATGTAAAGCATTCATTCAAATGTTATCTGCTGCCAGGTTCTTTACTGGGTAGAAAAACGGGAGGCCAAAGCCAGGCTTCCTACTTTTCGAATAGTTTGAGACAAAAAAGAATTCAATAAAACCCACTCAATGAGAACAATAGATGCCATGATGCTCACTGCAACCTCAGGTAGATAGAGAGCTTGCCAGGTTAAGGATTGTGCAACCTTCAGTTAGATTACAGGAGTCCCTGTACTCTTCATGTACACAGTCCCTGTACAGTTTCAGGACTTAGGGTCCTGAGAAGAGAGCTTACAGAAATCAGTAACCCTCAGAGAATCCTCAGTATGTGGGCACTGAACACCAAGCAGCAAAGTCTCCACGCTCAGGGGTCAAGTGGCCTCCCCTGTCTCAGTTCTGAATCAATTCACGCAGATCAAGACAATTTACGATACCAAGATTAGCTATATATTGATATTCTGAGAATTTTTAATGCAACTTTTTTGCTCTAATGGTTGAAGTGAGTGCATTGTCATTAAGAGCACACACAAAATCAGGCACAACATGAACAGCATATTTGCATCACAGCCACTTTTGTCAAGTTTTTCTTCAGAAAAGTTACAACTTCTAAATGAAGTCAAGAAAGCATTGTTTTATACTGACCTGTAATGAATATTTTAAGGTAGTCCCAGGACTTGCTAAAGCTGCAAGTATAGCTGTTGTGGTTGTGCCAATGTTGGCTCCTAAAGTGAGGGGGTAAGAGCGCTCGATGCTTATAACGCCAATGCCTATGAGAAAAGAAACATGACTGAGCTGGTTTCAGAATGATGGAGAAGGTAGAACATGGGGATAAAGAGCACAGTATTTACAACTTACCAACAAGGGGTGTAATAGCAGATGTGAAAACAGAACTACTTTGGACAACAAAGGTCATACCAGCCCCTGCGAACATAGCCAGGTATCCAGCAAGCCAAGTAAAAGGAAATGGAAAATCTGAAAAAATAGAGGGAGAACACTGCTGTTAGCATACCAGAGTGATCTATATAACAGTAACACAGCAGTGAAGACGGTTAAGCTCTTAAAATGTAGATATATTGTTCCCATATTGGGTCTCAAATGACAATTTGGGGTCAGTTCTTCTACTCAGATTTATCCTGTTTGCTGTGCTCCTTCTTCAGCCTTGCATTGGATACACTTTGAGGTGGATACTAGACTAGGTAGACATTTGTCCTGACCCAAGATAGCGTGTGTGTCGTGATACAATTAGGTACCAGAAATGTTTCTGGAGAGGTCAACACAAAACCTCCTGGGTGTTTTGAGAATCTTGTTTTCAACAAACAGGCACCCATTGTATGGATCAGATCTTCAGAAAGCTCTGAAGGCCATCCTCAGAGAACCAAGTAGTTTGTTCTAACTAGTTCCAAGCAGATTATCTCCCAAAAATTCACTTGTTACCTCTTGCAGAGAACAGCTAATTACACCGATTAGAGAAACTAGGCACAGATGTCCTCTGTAGTCTGCAGATTTATGGAGAGAGCTGAGAAGTGAGGACTTCATCAGTTGGGAAGACACAGAGGAATACAGAGCAGATCCCAAATTAAATAAGCAGTAGCTGTCAACTATTAATTTCTACCCCTTGTTTTTAATTTGGGCATTGTTCTTTGCCCAGGAGAAGACAACTTAGGGACCACTTTGTTGCCTTCTGTGTTTCTGTGAACCCTCACTTCAACCACAGCCTGAGATCTGTGCCAGGACTGCCTTTCTTTGCCACGGCTTCAAATCTCTCCATTAAAGAGAGTATGAAGGAAAAGCAGCCTGGTGAAAAAAATCCTAACATTAGCACTCAATGGATCCAGGCTGAAAAACTGCCTGGACTGCACAGGGAAAGACAGAGAAACACCACTATTCAAGGCTGCCTTATCCTGCTGAAGAGAGGGTTAAGCAGCAGAACAGGATAAGATTATTTATTACTTCAAACTTTTTTCAATTTGCTTTAGAAGGAATATGCAGACCCTGTGCCAGAGCAGGTTATCACAATCTCAGTACTTCGGTGCTATCTTTTGAGGATGGGAACGCTACATTTCTAACAGCTAATGATTATACATCTAGAAACAGAGCCTGGACTTTGGTCTCTAATGCTATTAATCTCCTGCATTTCTCAATCAAGCTGTTCACTAATAGAATTTTAAATGAAAGAAAAAAAAATTTGGGAGAAAAACAGTTGGGCAGTGTGCATGATATTCATTCAATAGTATTTTCTTTAAAATATTCTATAATGTCTTCCAGAACAGGAGGCATCAATAAACATGCTCAGTGTCCTTGTCATTCCTGAAAACAATCCTTAGGAAAAGCAGATAGTTACCAGTGTTGATTGTCTTCTTGATAACACTCGCCACTTGTCCTTTAAGCACAGAGTTTAATAGCTTAACGATCATTATCAAACAGGAGCACAGAACAAGCAGGGACAAAGCCAGAAGGATGAGCCCGATGGCAAGATCAGGCAGGTCTGAGTTTGCAAAGAGGTGTTGGCCTGAAAAAGAAAAGGAAAATGAATTAGCCTAAGCACATTTTTGCCTGTGATCCTAAGCCCAGCTCTGGTTCTCATTCACTCCCCTAAGAAAATTGGACCAATGCACACACAGCTTGAGGGGTTGATGGAAAGAAGGAAAATGCCACCTTCCTTCCTCCACAAAAGCCATGTCTGAGTGAGGCAGGAGAGGTGCTTCCATAGACTTGCTTATAAAATACACAGCGAGTACCCGTATGGGCCAGGCAGGAACTAGGTGACCATGTGCATGGGAGAGGACTACAAAGGCAGGAGAAAATTTTGGGGTGCTCCAAGCCACATGGTGGGCCAGGTTTTCCCAGAGGTGGCTACATGCCTGAGGAGGGCTGCCGAAAGTCCTGCAGGGCATGCATAGGGATGGAGATATCCTAGCAACCATTACAGCAAAGTAACCATAGCTCCAAGCCATCTGAACATCGAGGGTGACATGATACTGAAGACCTCAATTACTGGTATCAGGCAGCATGGAAAGAGATCCATCTGCAGCTAGATACCATGATGATGCTGGTAACTCCAGCTGTGCAGCTAGAACAGAGCACCTCAGGCTGTAGTGCCATGTGTCCATATACAGGTGAGGGCTTCTGGATACACCTCTGAAGTGGTCTGTTAGCACCATTAGAAAGGTATATACTACATACTTTTAAGTAAAGATATGACAGAGAAGTAGTTCTACTACTTACATTTACTGATATACTCTGTTTCAGTTACATTCATGAGGGTCCATGTCACATTTCCTGCAGTCCAGCAAAAGTCAGGAGATGTGCAGTTATCAGGAGATGCAACTGTGACATTCTGCAGTGTCTAAAGATTGCCAGACAAAGCAGAGAGTTCAGTCATCTACAATCCTTTATTAAGAGTTCATGTAGAATTTTCAAGTTTTACTACAACCAAGATTTATCAGCTAAATAGTCAGAATTGTAAGCTGGCACCACATTAATGACATGATAATATTTGCATTCTTAAAATAAATGCTGTTACCCAAGTCAATCAGTAATTTAAAGGTTAAAAATCTTCTGCATTGTAATAATCACAGCACCAAGCCACTAATAGCTAAGGAACTTAACTACTGATGTGAGTTTTTGTGGAGTGAGGTTTGTTTGGCTGCAGTTGTGAGACAGTGGCATTCCTTTTTCAGCCAGTGCCCCACCTTCCTAGGTCAAAGAAAGACCTCTTTACTGACATCTCAATGCAGTTCATGGTCTGATGAGTCCTACAGGACTGTGAGTCAAAATGCTACAACACTAACACAGCCTCTCTTGCTGGATGAGCATGAAGTGCTCAAGCCGATTTTCTGTGCCTCAGTTTCCCATGTCAGTAAAAGCAGAAGTGCTGCTACTACTTTAATTTTCAGAGTTCAAATGCTATCTAAGAGCTTATTACAAGCTGATTAGCTTGTAATATATGATTGTGATAAATGTAATATATGATTAGCATTACTAAATTATTGAATTTCTGTGTATACCACAATAAAACCTTCTTTATAAGCCCTCCTGGCTTGGACATACTGCATTCTGACACCAGGTCCATAAGTCATTATGCAGATTAAAGTAAAGTTTGCTGACTGAGCTGTACTTCCACACGAGAGCAGCTAGCAGCTAAATGGACTCTGAACCATGAGGTATCTTTCCAAAGTGCTTGAGTGATTTTCTTGTGCAGAAATGGGGAAAGAGAAATCATATATTTTTCCTGGGTACTGCCTACTGACACCTGCATTTGTACCTCTCTCCAGATAATGCAGGTGGGCAAAACTGGGAATGGATCTAGTGCCCCACATCTCCAGAGAGTGCCTGGGCTCCAGGCCCCCCCATCCTGTAAACCTTTACAAACAAAACACAATCATGTTTCTCATCTTCCTGAATTTTTTTCAAACATCTGAGTTTCAAAGCAGCTGCACTAGATCAGAATGTTTGTTTTGCTTTAAACATATGGGGTCTGCATGTATTTATCCTTGCCATAAGTCTGTTTAATAATTTTTGCTAGAAATTAGTTTAACCCATTAGGAATGCAAATAATTAAAATTATTATCCTTTTCCCCCACCAAGAACAAATCAAAATTCTGGGAGTTTCACATGTTTTTGTAATTTGACTATAAGCTTGAGCAGTAGATACACAGCCAAAATACAGGGAAGCACATAAAAAATTGTGCATCTAGAAATAGACATTTCCCTCAGCCTGCACTTTCCGTGTAGTTTCTTGTCTCATGTAGGACTCAGGTGCTCAGACCTCTCCAGCTGAGGGTCAGGCTGTGCCTGGGGGGCAGTGAGGGGCACCAGGCTGGGTCTCTGTCCAAGGTCTGGTAGCTCTGCCCCAGCCCCAGCCCGGGGTCCCCGAGGTGAGACATCTGGAGACCCTGTGGGGTAACCTGAGCAGGGTTTCAGCTGAGCACAGCTCTGCTCTGGCACTATCTTCATAGGTAGCATTTCACTGGCCATCCAGACTGTCATTCTATAGGAGCTGAGCGCTTGATTTCAATCTCCACGGTGTGTCCTTAAGTATCTTTTGCCTCTGGACCCCAGGAATTACTTTTCTATACATGCCAACAAGTAGAATACTCTAATTAGAGAATCAAAGGATATTTAATGCCGTAATTGCTAGTTAGCTGAACAATGCAAACCAAGCACTCAGCTCCATAGTTTACCAAAATACTCATTGGTGTCGATCTGGGCAAGAGATTCCTCCAAGCTGCAGGGCTGCTTGGGGTGAAGAGGAACAGGACACAGCCCCACAGAGGCTTTCTCCATGGGCAGTTTTCCAACATAGCTGCAAATAGCCAGCTGCCACCAGACCACCCTAACACACGTAAAACTAAAGCTGATTAGATCAGTAGATAAACGGTGGTTGAAGCAATTTTTTCTCTGGCCTATGCTGCAGATTTTTTCCACTTTCAGGGAGTTGGTAGGAGTATCAGAGTTTAAAGGCATTTGGGTTTGAAAGGAGTAAAAGACTTGGCACCAATCCACTAGTTCTGATAGGCAAGAGCCTGCACAGTACTGAAAGCAGCCAGGTCAAGGTCACCACTGGTGACCATGCTTGGTTTAAGTGGAGCAAAAATGACATTAATTTTTTTCATTCTTTTTCTGCTGATAAAAACCCCACCCTCATTAAAAAAAATCTAATTTCACAATCCTATGATAAGAAGCATGAGCTACGGATCAGTAATATATTTCCTGAGGTACCTGACAATTAATTTAACATGATACTCACCACATTGGTTTCAGTGACGCACCAGACTTTTACCAGGCTTTTGTTTTTTGCTGATTCGTCATTAGTAGCAATTGCATTTATTACTGATTTATCAAGCTTAAAAAGAATAAAAAGAATTTTTAAAAAACATTATTCCAACTTGTATCACATACTTCTGCTCAGCTCTACTCAAATTACCCCCTTTGGAAGCTCAACCATATAAAATCTGCATGACTCCAATGCTGAAACTCCTGCCCAACAGGAAGGAGGAGGGGTCACTCCCAGAGAAATGGTACAGCTCTGCATGCCCAAACGCTTTGTCTCATTCTCCCCACATCATCTGCTCCGTCACCTCACCCTTTCTTTTTAATCAGCTGCTCTGACACAACTGCCTGACTGTATTTACTGTCACTTCAGAAGCTGTGTGCATCCCCCTGGCCTCTAGATGCAAATGATTATGTCTCATAATTTAAGTGTTGTCATCAGGTCCGACGCTGATCCTCTGGCTGTGGAGGGTTGTCTCAGTGCTATCTGCCAATGTCCAGGCAACAGGCTGCCTTCCCGTCCATCTCACATGGCTGTGTTTGTCCTCACCTGCCTTCCCAGTCCTCCTAGCTTGGTCTGCCATCGCTACAGTGAGATGTGGGGGAAATGGAAACTGGAAACATAGAGCTGGGGCTTTTTGAAATGTGAATAAAGAGAAGAATTCATCTGCTAATGAACTTTACCCTGAGGATACAGAGAAAGGAGTCAAAGCCTTCTCATACTCAGAGCATTTTGATTAGTTGTGACTGAATCAAGTAAGCAGCTTCCTTGAAGTGAGAAAGAGCTTACCTCAATGATGAGCTTTGTAAAGGGGTCTGTGATAACTTTTAGTAGCTCGGGGGCATCCTCACCACTTTCAAGATGAAAGGACTCAACTATAACATTGGTGAGATGGTAGAGATAGCCAGAAACAACTTCAATGGGCAACAGAGCAAACACAGCTAGCCAGTTAAAGAAATCGTGGATTGTTGCCCCAGCAAAGGCCCTGCAAGAAGAAATTAAAAAACAGAGTTGATTTTAATTAAACAAAATGTGTAAAACATAAATTAGTTATGAAATCATAAAAGTAGAGATGAAGGCCATTTCAAGGTGGGAATCATTTAATTTCTGGGGTCAAAGGAGATAGCTACTTTGTTATGGAGTGCTAGGTTGGCTCCACACTCTTGACCAATTAAAGAGCCAGACAGGTGAGTAAAACAAGAAAAACTAGAAAAGACAAAAGAGATCCTTAACATGAGGCTGCCAAGAGTACTTGCTTGAAGAAAGAAGTGGCTGTACAGCCTGTATTTGTTTTGCCTCTCACCTGTTTTTGGTACATTTTTAATCCTTAACCAGTCATTGCCTCTGGAACCTGTTCTTCCTGACTCCTGGGGCAAGAGGGCTTTGCAGCTCTCCCACATTTCTGCAAACTGTTGGTGTATAGCTCCCTTCCATTTTCTCCTGCAAAGCCTGGGGAGCCACAGCTCTTCCCTCAGAGGCTTTGGCTAAGCATATTTCAATATGCCCAGTGCGCCATAAATGACAAGGTACCAAAGTCTCCTATCCCTCCCAAGTTTACTGCCCTTCTCCAGTAAGCCTCTGAGGCTAGTAGTAATGCTCCACGAGCTCTCTCAGTGGCAATGTCAAGTGTCAGTCCAAAAGTTGTGACTGTATATGTCTCACAGCCAGAACACTCCATTGCTCTACAGATACCAGCTCTGGCTTTCTGCAGACTTAAGAACCTTCAACACTGAAATCTCTTTTAAGGAAACCAGATCAAATTCATGTAATACAGCCCTCCTACAACTAAGACATAATAAAATGTGGGTGGTATAGTAGAAGCACTTGAAAATTCATCCCCATGTAAGATCCTTAAAAATGGTGAATTCTTACAAACCCCCGAAACTTTTAAAATAATGCGATATGTTTTTCTTCAAGCAAATGAAGCCATAAATGTAGGCAGCATTATACCTTTGCCATGGCCATGCTTCTGACTTTCCTATCTAGAAAAGTTGAATGGCTGTAGTAGTGATAGGGGATGTAGAAGAAGACCAACAAAAAAGAAAGAAGCAATTTTTCAGATCTAGAGTTCAAGTACAGTACCTTCTAAATTCATTCCTGTCCCCAGCTTGCATAAGTGCCACAATCGTGTTTGTAACTGAGGTGCCAATATTTGCCCCCATGATGATAGGAATAGCTGATCTAACAGTCAGCACTGAAAAGCAGAAAAGGAAACACTGAATGAAAGAATCAGATTATCAGCAAGCTCTATGCTTCAATGAAAACTTCTATTACTGTCAGTGAAACCCTGACTTCTCTTGATGTCAGTGGGATTAGCTCCTACAATCCAAACAGGTTTGCTTTTGCCAAGCCCCTTGGAAACATGGCACCCCCACAGTCCCATGATCCCCACTGACACTATGGTTCATGGTTATCCATTTTCACCACATGTGAAAACGGATATCCATTTTCATCACATGGCCCAGATTAAGGTAAAGTCTTTTCTTTCCCAGGCATTTGCCCACTTACTGCAGAATTTTGAAATGATACCAGAAATGACGAAGTTCAGTAACTGCCTAACATGAGAAAAGTATGCAGATAATTCCAAAATTAAGCCATTCAGTGCCAAGGCTTACAATGATTTTCATTGCAGTTGTGATTTTACTATTATTACTAGTACTACTACTATTGCCACTGCTATTTCCACTACCACTATTATTTCTTTTTAAAATTTGATTTTATATCAGGGAAACAGCTGTGAAAATCTTTTCCTACAGTCTCTATTCTTTACCAAAGCTTCTACAATTTGAACACAAGTAGGAATGTTTGCACCTGAGACAAGGTTTATGAGTGATCTCTAGGAAGATACTGTGAGCAGACTTACATGTGGAAGACACCATGCTGACTATAATGGATGAGGAAGTACTGGAACTCTGTACCATAACAGTCACCAGAACTCCAATCACCAGTCCAGCAACAGGATTTGAGAGCACTGAATCATCTTTAAATATGTCCCCTGCCGCTTTACCTATAAAAAAACAGAGTGAGAGAAGTACAAGGTAAAGTCCATAGAAATTATCAGAGTGTTTAATTAAAGATCATTCAGCCATTTAATTGATCCATATATAACCACGTTTGCTATTCCCAAAGAAGTACAAAGCAGCCCAGGGATCCAGATTCATGTCCTGGACTCTCAGCTTCTCAGTTTTTAGAGAATACTTTATATTCTCTTATTTCAGTGACATAACTCCTGCTGAACTCTGCAGAGAAGCATATAATGCCACAGCCATCAGCAGAATGACTGTAGAACAAAAAACCCTATATACCTTGATTTAAATCTTATTACTTGGTATTTTTGGATAGTGAATTAAGGAAAATGCTTTTAATAATACTGATTAATTCTGTTCCTGTACCTTTCTGTGTTTGCAAAATACTTCCACAGAAATGCACATATTGTTCTGATAACCACTCCTGAGTCCGTCACCTGAATTCAACACTTTGAGGTAAATGTGAAAAATACATTTTAATAGTTTTCATCTTTCAAGGATTTGGGGGACATTTCCGTGTTAGATGCTTTGGTCAAGAGCACAATTTTCCTATTTCACCTTGTTGAAATGTCTTTTACATGGAACAGATTCATGCACAGATGTATTTTTGCAAACTGTCACTGAAGTAACAGGAAGCTATGGGGAAATTGGGGCCAATAACCCCTAAGTCAACAGCTCTTTGGAATTCAAGACAGAAAAACCCTTTCAAACAAAAGGTCAGTGTTCAATCAGAGCTACTTCCTTATGAATCTATGTCTCATCACATATGAAGAATGTTCTTGAAAAATGGTAGTTGTAGTTGTCTCAGACAAAATTACCTGCCTTATTCATAGTTTATTCTTGATATTTTAGATATTTTCATACCTCCTACCAGTTGAAAAGCAGAGCTCAGTACATCCAGAGAACACACGAACATGTAGAGTAATCCAAGTAGCATAATGAACTTCCCTATCCCATAGAGTACACGAATGATTTTTCCTTTTCTATCCAGTTCTGCAAAACAAATGCATTATGTATGAAAGAATCACTTGAATTTTTCTCTGGAATACTCTGGTACATAAGCACAGACAGTGGAGACAAAGACAGTGACATAGCTCCAGTGTGTGATTAAACCCAAAAGAATGTTCCTAATCATATTTTAACTGCAGAAGCGGGTGTTTTGTTTATCTACTTTTACCACAAAAAACCTTTTTGGTATGTGACGAAAGCCTTATGTAATCTGACATTGACCCTTGGTTTTATAGTCATCCTACTGAGTAAAAAACCCCAAAAGGTGCCTGGATATAAAACTATATTAGTGCTGGACTGCTTTACATATATCTTCTTGTGTTTTAAGGAGGGCAAGAAGCATGATTTTAGGACTTTTCTTAACTGACTGAATATAATACAGCCATTAACTCTTGAAAAGCATGAGACAAGTGATGGGAAAACAATGTACGTAACTTATTTACAGAGATATGGGTACCTGACCACTTGACCCCAGTGTCCTGCAGTTCTGGCAGAGCCCATGGGTCTTCCTCTTCTGGCCTTGTCTCATCTATCAAAGCCACTGTGGAAAATGCAGGTTGAATTTCCCCTTTATTTCCAAGTGAAGCCACATTGCCTGATGAAATAGAACATTTAAAAAACTGCTTAATTACTTTCCATCTTCTCCAAGGATCCCCAAAACTTATATATTTTTATTACTCACGAGTGAGCACACTACCTTTGTGATTTTCTCCTTCTTTCCCAGCCACGTTCTGGTTTTGTTTGGAAGAGTCTCCAATATAGTTATTGGTTTCAGGCTTTTCTACCTCTGGCCAGGGAGCCATGATCTGTGACTAACAAAGTAGTGTTGATTGAAATGCAAGTGCAGTCAAAATATTCACCTTACAAAAGTGTATGTAAGAAATACAATAAGGAATAAAGAGCAAAGGAGAGGAAAATAAAATATAAACAATTTTCCCTTGAACACAAAATTTTAATAAACTTTATGAGTTATTCCTCTATTTGGGAAACTGATTTCTCAATTATTTTTTAAATCACAGTTTATTTATTTGTGTACACAATTAAAAAATTATTTCCATCTCACATCTGTATTTTCATACACTTTTAACTGTCATGAAAGCAAAGATTCCTCTGCTTTACAAAAGGCAGGCATTTCTTCTCCTTATTAATTTTAACTCCTTTCAACAAGAAGTCAGAGAATTGCTTTACTTTCCTCCACCTTCTGGATTTAAGCAACTGCCTGGTAATTCAATACACAGACCTTTACCTGGTAATTCAATATGAAGAAATTTTTTAGCAAAAAAATTCTTCCCTAAAGCATTGCTTCGTTTGGGTCATGAATGCTAAACACAATGCCTTGTTGCCTTTACTGCTTCATTCCCATGGAAACATGAAGAGGAGAATCCTGGACAAGGTGGAAGAAGAGCCCAGGGTTTTGAGCCTTCTGAACGCCCAGAGAAGAGGACAATTAGAAAGCAGTGGCCATTTGCAGGTCTGTAATTGCCTGTAACTCACAGCTGATGCTGCAAAGGAAGCTGAGCTGGTAGCAGGAAGTTCACAGCTCACTCAGTTCACATAGGCTCTCTTGCTGAACCTCTTCCTTCCTGACCCCTTTTTGGGCACATTTGACATACACTGTAACATTAATGAATAATAACTTAAAAAGTAAGACATCACATGTCCAAATCCTGCCAACACGGGTGCAAGCACACATGACAGACCTGGTCCAGGCACAAGAGGAGGCCAAGCCTGGAAGAGTCCTCCCTATTTACCTCACCAATACTGGAAGCCAGAGGGAGAGACATGAAAGAGGGGGAAAGTGACTGTGGAAAGACAAGCCAATATGTACCACAATGCTTCTGCCTTTACAGACTTGGTGACATCAGCCAGCACATCTGAAAACTGCATGGAAAGGATGGGAGAAGTGAACTCTGTCCAGGAAAGCCTCACCTTCAGATCTGTCTCTTCCACCCTCTCTGCTACACAAGTCAGTCAGTGCTGCAGTCAGAGCTGCCCCACGACCAGCACATCTGGCACCCACATGGCTGAAACACTGGTCAGCAAATTTGCCTCCAACACTCTTCATAAACAGAGCTCCTGTGCCCAGCCTCCAAATGTCAGAGCTGGTATCATGCTCCCATAAACAAGGTTCAGCAGCAGTTAGCAGTCACTCTAAGGGAGTATGATCAATCATTTATTTAATCTTAATCCTTTATATAGCCAATGGTGAAAATGTTTTTTTTCCTGCCCACATAAGTAAGCCACATAGCTTCCTCCTTTAGCTGGGAAGGAAAAATCACAGACAAAATCACTTATGTCTTACTGTAACACAGGTGGGCATTATTTTCTGGCACTCCACAAAGAAAAGAGTATCTCCGTTTCCACATTACCAGGAAAAGTTATTCTACAATTTCATTAGCAAAAACTGCACATTTCACATTCTTTATCTGTGGTCTGAGACTCAGAGCAGCTCCCAAGATACACAAAGATCCTTGAACAGATGAAAGAAAGTCACTCTTGCTTGTTTCAACAAGGATTCCCATTTGCTTGAAGCAAATTCTCGCATTTTCATCCATGCCAAAACAACCTCCGGCCCCACCCAGGCAAAAACACCTCCATCTTGTTAAACAAGTTTCATTTATATATGTTCAGCATTTAAAGAGCTATTAAAAAAATAACTGCTCTGCACAAGTGATTCTTAAGTGAAATGTAATCATGAAAATACACTGGAAAGTCAGATGTGAAGTTGCAACTTATTCCAGCCATGGAGACACAGAATATGCCAGACATCACCATCCCTAGAGATGCCATCAGTACGACAGCTCTTCTGTTACGCTTAGTATGGAAATGAAGGATTCAGCCTACATGATTACCGCATAATGGAAACTGAACTGATGCATTCAGTGGAGAAACAGGAGCCTGAAAACTTCAGCAGAGAAACAGACTCGTGTCTCCTAAATAAACTCTCCCCAAACAAGAATTCAGCAGAGCATTTTTCCATAATAAGCATCTCCCATGTTCCTGAGGCACTCAGAATCCCACAGGTACGTCATGTATTATTATTGTTTTTGTTTTATGTGATTAAACATCATAGAATGAGAGTTAATCACCTCTGTAGAGGAAGTTTTTTAAAGGTATTATATATAAAGTCATTCATATGAGCCCTAGCCAACCTCTGATTTGAGAAGGTAGGCTTGAATACTGGAAGCCTTTACAGCATTTGCCTTGAGCATTTGGGTTTGCAGAGGTATTACTAGAACAGCCCATGCTGTGTGAATTGTATCAAGGACTGATGCTAGCAGAACCATCTATGCCCTTGAAGTCCTATCAAAGTTGTCAGCTTTCCCAGATCCCAGGTCTTGTTAAGAGGAACAGCTGAGAAGACAGTGGAGAGACACCTGATACTCTGCTGGAGTCCTAGCCACAGCTACTTACTGTTAATTAATCACTGTGCTACAAAAGATAATCTACATTCTATAGGTTTCCCTTTAAAGAGTTTTTCTTTGGCTCAAATACAGACATTAACACCTTGAGAAAATACTCAGAAGATAATCTATGTGCTGTGGGGGAGCAGAGCAGTGGGGTGGCAAAGTGACCACATCACTCCCTGGCAGCTCACACGTGCCTTTGGAAAGGCTGACGTCAGGTGTGGCAGAAAAGACCAACATTGCTGACGCAAGGTATCAGTGACAATGAAAACCCTAATAGTGGTTTACTTTTGAGCACCAAAGACAACTACCTGAAAAAGAACATATTAGGGAACAGACCAATGACAACACACACTGAAACAACTTGCTGTGTTCAGCTGGACGCACCGGTCCAGGTCCAAAGGAAGGATAGCCACAATTACTGGATGAGGTGCTGGAGTGATGAGCTCTGCCCACCCCTGTGCCAGCCCAGGTGTCTCAGTGCCGTCCATCTGGTTCCTGCCTTGGCTGGCAGGACACCAGCCAGGGTGCCTGAACCCAGGGTGAAGTCATGGAGCTCACGTCAGGACATGCATTGGTGCTTTGGATATCCACCTGTTGGGAGCGGTACTGAAATGGGAGCTCATTTCCTCCTGAAAGTGGCAGGTCACAATATGCTATGCATATTGCAAAGGTCTGAAAACCAATGCCTGTGCAAGATGTAATCCAGCCCGTTTCAGTGAACCTCGTGGCAAATCCTCTCACACCATCCTGTGTGCTTCTTTTGTTGTGAGTATAATCTTTCCTTGACTTTGGAAAATGCTAACCATGCGTGACATCCTTTCTAACTTCAAAAGAAACTGAACCTTCCCCCACCTAAGAGGGAGATACATGGAAAAAAATCAATGGCATTCGAAGTCTGAAATAAAATGTGAGAGAGAAAAACTCAGAGCCAAAGTGGGCTCCTGTGGTTTTTATGTCTGTACTCTCTCACTACAGCATTTCAAAGAGTTAAAGTCGCTGGGGAATTATCTAAGCAACACTAGGTGTCATGCAGTTGCCCTATATTGCATTCCTCAGTGACTCACCAGGCTGTAACAGCTTTGCCTCTGTTGCAGAGCTGCACTCTCTGTGCTTTGCAGTTCTAAATCAGAAACAGATGTCAAGTTTTTGTTCTGCTGGACTCAACACAGCTAAATGAACTACCACCTGCGTGTGACCAGCCAGAATTGTTTGTACCTCTTGACGCATGACAGCTCACCAAAAGGCCACCTTGTGCCTGACATAACTACAGAGCAGTAAGCCTTAAAGAAATCTCACTCCTGGGGAGCAGACCCAGTCAAAACAAGATAAAATAAAAAGTACTGAAGAGAAGAGCAGTATTTTCAAAACTAACTGATAATACCAATACAACCACCAATGTGACCATACATGTACCTACAGGCTGCTTAAGCAGCTCCATATCAGATTTTGTGTTCAGCCAGGCTTACCCCATTCTCTCTCCCTCTTCCTCCCTCCTTCTGTCTCAGCCTTTCTACAAAAATGCATCACTGTTATCATTCATCACAGCACTGAAGTTTTTCTCTTAAAAAGTGATTTTTTTAAGGGACAATCCCTTTAAAGAGGGATTAAAAGGGATAACTAATCTGACATCCAAATATATGACTTACTAAATATGAATATTTATCACACATACTTCATGGGAATAAATACCAAGATACGTATCAGCCTTTCTTATACAAAGTTTGAAGAAATATTGTCTTTTTCCCCTCAAAATGTACCACTTGAATATAGAAGCACATTATGTAGAAAAGAAAGGTCCAGAGCCAATACAAATTCATTCAGTAGCTTTACATCAGCCGATAGTTTTGCCCCAGAACCTGTTCCATGGCAGCCACAAAGCCCCAGGTGCAAAAGAACCAGTAACAACCTAAATAAACACCAGCAATAATTCAGCCTTCCTAGGAGCAAGCCTTGTGTTTGCCCTGGCGCCAGCCCCTTCCTTGGGGCTTTTTCTTTGAATAAGTCAGCAGGCTTAGCCGGGATGTAAACTTTCAACTCATGCAGTAGAGAAAAAGAGATATTGTGAAAGCTACAAAAACAGAGCACTGTGCTCAATTTTATTCCTGTGGATCTATAAGATTCATTGCTCACAAGCCTGAATCTAACACAAAGCAAAACAAAAGAAACCACACAGAACAAACTAGAAAAGAGAACAAATATCTAGGTATGTGCAGAGAAAGAACAAATCCCAAAGAATAATTTTTGAATTCACAACCAAGCAAAGCACTGGAGACTGCCACCGATGAACCAGAGCCAGGAAATACCAGTGAACTACTTGAAATGCCTAGTAGGTATTTAAATAAAACAATTACTTTTTCAGAATAAAATGCCAAGAAAATTAATAACCCCACCAACAAGGAAATAGTACAGATCTACCCAATCCCATAGACAAAATACATAGTAAAGAATAAAGAGAGGGAAAAATAATGACATTAAAAAGACTTACTGATCTAATGGAAGAGCTGATAATAAAAGTTACTGAGAAACCAGCTGATTTCTGCCTACTGCCACATTAGTTGAGCAAACTACATTAGACTCTAATGTATTCCTTTTACCTCCGTGTATCAAACCAAATTAGCATAAGAAAATGTTTCCATCAAGAATAGCCTGACAGGACCGTTGTGAGGCACACAGGCTTTACAGAAGATCTATGCTAACACATGAACTGACCGTATTTCCTTCCAATGTTTCATTAATCATATCCTAGACATTTTCCAGTATCCAATACCACTGATTACTATGACTTAAAATCTCACTTCTTTTCAAAGAATAGTTAAACAAATATTTTCTTTTGCTATATTTGCTATAGGCAGTTTTTTCGGGGGGGTATGTTTTTGGCAGCTGCTAACAAAATACTTTATTTCTTTAGAATATTTCATAAAAATGGACTTAGCTAATTACAGGAAAAAAAGCACAGATTTTTTTCAGAACTTTTTTTTTAAATCATTTCCTTAAAAGATAGATGCAGTTAAAGGAAAACAAGGTGAAAACATTAACAAGAGGATGACATTTCACATGCCACTCCAGTACCCCACATTACCTCTCTCTTGCCATTTCTTGAACTGCAAAAGCAGAATTTTAGATTTGCAAGCTAAAAAAGTTCAAAAGAGAAGAAAAGAAAACTCAGTCTTAGTTGCTTTTACTTACCACGACTTAATTCCGAGACAATAGAGTAAACGGATCAACTGGGCAGCCACTGAAACCTGCAATATATATAGACAGGTGTTGAGCAAAGTTTGCTTTCATCACTGCACACTAACATTCCTATTTTACAGTCCAGAGGCACTGCCTACCTGCAACTTAATGATCACAATAAAACTTTTTTTGCATGAGTGGGCAGCAACCAACACTGATAAAACTATGGGCTATTTCACACTTATCACATCCTAAAAAACGTCCCATCAGCATTTAAGTACAAGTTACAAATGTGTTCATGTGAGTGCTGGGGAACGGATTGTTCCAGCCTGAAAAATTGCCATCCGCCTGATCATTCAGTAATCTTTTTTCCAATAATAATTTTCCAAAAATATTTTGCTGTCTCAAAAGTCTGTCAAAAGGGTGTGAAGGAGATATAGTACTGTTATTTGTCTGTTCAGGTGCCTATTAATCTGCCTAAGAACAGAAGTGAAGGAGAATCAGATAAAAAACGGTGTAAGTAGGAAACACGTAAGAACTCCTTAGAACAGAGGATGGAGTTTCATTCTTATCAGTGCTCAATGTTTACAATTAAGGCAAGCTCATTAGCATTTTGGCTGTGGCTCTACTTCCAAAGTAGATTTAAAGGTGTAAGGACACCTTTGATGATCACATTCAGAATGCTAGAGATGAAGACAAATAGATGAAAAAGAGATATGTTATTCAATAAAACAGTGTGATACTGTAGCTTGGACAAAGCAGCCACCAGCATTGCTGTCTGTTCTAGCGCTGATCTTAACAGGGAGCTGGATGGGGGTGCTGCATTAGGCACTGCAACTTTATTATCCTTGAATTTTTTCTGTTTCAGTTGGCATCTTACACTGAGAAAATAAGCTGTAAACTAGTCGTCTAAAGAGCAGATCTGTTTTGTCTGCTTGAATGCAGTCATATCTCCCAGCAGCTTAGTGACTTAGTAACTTAGTAAAGTAAAACTCTTGTTTTTTGCACCTTTCAGTCCCATGGAGATGCCCAGCCTTTGGAGCGGTGAGTCACAACTTCCCCTTCTCCTGAGGCGGCGTCAGAAATGTTTAATAAGCAGTGACCATGACAGCCTCTGCAGCCCCGTGTGCAGCATCACATCCTGGCAGCAGAACCACCAAGCACCTCCCCTGCCTGCAAGTGGCTCTGCTGGTGTCGACCCCACTGCCCACACTGTACTGGGCAGGGCTGATGGTACAGCCCGAGGATGGAAGCACCAGCCCTGCCTCACCCTCCCCACCTGCAGTTTCCACAGAGGTGGAAAGGATGGAAAGGAAACCAATTCCTCTTTTGTGTGAAGTGGAGAACTGTCCAAAAGTGGAAAGAAGTCATGGGAAAAGGACCCAAGATCTACCTTGCTGGTTCACAGACTCAGTTTTCTTAACAGAAGAACACTTTAACATTACATCTAAAAATAGTATTTTTTAAGTGATGCTCAACATGTAGAAAATCAGGTGAATAATTTAATTGGGAATACTTGTATTTCTCTGAGTTATGGCGTGTTCTCTTCTGAGTCCCTGATTGTGCAACCCAGCTCTTCTGAGTGGGAAGGTATGAAATGTGCACATTTCAAGTACCCAAGTACCCTGTCGTGGCTCAACCAGAACCTGGTGATATTTTCTGCAGTGTTTTTTTTCCAACATTGTGCATTCCATTTGCTAAACACAATCTTGCTGAGCAAGTTAGCATTTTAGAAAGAGAAAAATTCTATATCAGACCTATTGTACTAAAAAAACTCCCAAACCCTTAGTAAAGAAAAAAACAGCCATTTACACAAAAGCAGACAATCTACAATCTGTCTTTGGAAGTCCAGGGTGAATCTTCTGTGGAGTCACTCTGAAAGAGCCTTCATATGAAGCTTGTCACAAGGGATGAAGGTGGGTGTTATTTGTTCCAGAAGCCTTCCCTTCACTCAAAATCAGAGGAGAAGAAGCTGATGTTCTTCCCGGAACACCAGGGCAGCCAGAGTGATAGTTCAGAGTGCTTGTTTGACACACAAGAAAAAGATGCTGCTGCTGCTGCTGCTTGGGAAGTATAAGGCAATGCTCTATCTTCCCACTTTAGAATTTACTTTGTAACAACTGACCTAATTAAAAATAAGAAAATTGGTAGGAAACAATAAAGTAAAGCAAGCAAGCAAATTTCAAGGGTCCTGATTTCCTCTAACAAAGGTGCTGGATTACTCTGCAGCTATTTGGAATAATACATGTGAAAGTCTAACATTTAGCAGGAAGTGCAAACACAGAAAATGTCTTAAACACAGAATAAGCAAAAATTCCTAGCATGTGCAAATTCTGTTAGAGGTGAACTCTGTCCAGTCACTGTTATATGTTGCAAGAAGTTATGACACAGACAAGAAACACATCTACATAACATCTGTACTACAAGCTCCCTTGCAGATCTCCCCCATAAAAGGGATATCTGCTGTGCAAGTGTACCCCATCCATCTTTAAGACCCAAGCCCTAGTACAGTAAACCAAGTGCACCCAAGTCACAACTAAAACAAAAATAATTAAAAGGAAGTAAAAGAAATTGCCATTTATCCTGGAAGGTGTTAGTGCAGTCCAAGACACATATTCACTAACAGTAATACTAACAAGATGAGGTTTGATTTTTTAGTAGATGCTGTCAAAAGACAGCAAGCACAAGCATGGCTCTCAGCTAATGGCTGGAGAAAAACTCTCTCCCTCTGACATTTTAATTTAAATTTTAATATTCCAGAAATCCAAAGAATGCTCACCTAAACAATGTACATTCAAAAGGGTAGGAATCTAGAAAACAGCTATATGGCTTTTAGCTGAAGAGAACAGGTATTGTTTTCATCATTTGGAAACAAAAATGTCTATTTTATCTTGTTCAGAAACCTTGAACAAATTTTGTTGTCTACATTTGGGAACAACATGAGTATAAATCAGTCTTCCCTTTTACAGATATGTGAAACACAAAGCCCTGAGAGAGAGACCAGTGCTGACTTCAATAAAAATTATAGTCAGAAGAGTTATTTGCTAAAGGACTTAGACCCATTCTGCTGAAGAACATTTTCCTTCTTTGTGCAGTTACCTGGAAAAATTTCAGTCCTGGCTTTATCTATTGTCTGAAAAGTATTCTGTCTGTAAACATTTTAGCAGTGACGTTTATTAATGAGAACACACAGTCAGATGTGGTTTTTCAGTATGAACTTCCATAGTAGTACCCAGCTGAGTATTTATTTGGAAACCATATTTGTAGCAGATTTTGACCCTGACATTATAGAGAATCCTTTGATTTTGTAACAGAGGTTAAGTGCTACAACTTTACTGTTCACTAATATATTTATTTTCAATTAAGAAGTGTAAATTTGTCTTTGAAGGAAATCATTGGCTTTTAGCTACCCTGCACTCTTCTGCCTATTATTGCAATACATACTGAAAACTTTTTTTTTTTTCCAATATTTCTGGTATAGTTGGGAATAGTAAAGAATAACTCCTAAGCCTACTTTGACAGGAATAAGAAAACCCCTAATTTAATGTATAAAGAAACTGGATCCTATCAAAGGGTTCTGTATTACTATATTGTGCATTTCATCTAACATGAATGATATGCAAAAGAATTAATGAAGTTACAGTAGTTAACATACTTCCATAACTGAGTAATGAATAAAGTCATAAAGAGACAGCATTCAACAGAACTAATGCCAGGAATAGAAGGGGGAAATAAAATGTGAAATGAAGGAGTCACAAAGGGAAAAACTACAGGAAGGACTTGCAGACATACAAAGGAAAATAAATATTTCAACACAGGAAAAACAGTTTTTATGAAGCAATAATATGGCAAACAATTTTAAACAGATAGAAGTGTTTGAAAGGAAAAAGGAAATCTCTTTTGGTCTTATAATAACTGAGCAGCTCCTTCAGTATAGAATGAGTTTATTCTCATTACCATCATGTCTCAAACTTTTCTGTCAGTACAAATGCATCCTTGGACATGAGTTAAGGGGGTTATTCTGTTCACATTTTCCATGATAACTACATTTTTCATTAAAGTCACTTATTACAGTTGTTTTTATTGCTCCTGAAGTATCTTTTTTTAACATCCTATTTAGTTGATGTTTTGCTAAGATGCACCATTCTCAACATTTCCTGACATGTAAGGAACTGCTCATCTGGAGCCTGCAGTCCAGTCATTGTGGGTGAGGGGTTCAGAGCAGGGGCAGCTCTGCTTAGCCCTGCAGCAACTAGGCAGCACAGCTTCTGACCCTCTCCCAAGGGAGGCATGGCACAGGCTAAAACAGGGCATGCGAAAAAATAGTACCAACAGCAGCCTGCATTTGATTTCAGCAAGAATGCTAAAAATTTGGATCATGTAATTTGCTTTGACCACTGAGTCTCAGATAAATTTTTAAAACTTTGCTTACCACAGCTCTTCTAAACTTTTACTTCTTGTCTGGAGTGTGTAACTAAAAGGTTTAACTAAAGGTTAAGATAATTCATTAAAAAACAATCTCTGAAACAAAGACCCGGTGATGCTTTGGGGTCAGAAATTTTTAATCACGAAAGAAACCCAATATTATTCCCCTCCTGCTAACCTTTCCTTACACTTTTTATACTCTCTCCCCTTACCTTGCCCCAACACCACACCCCTCTTTCCCCACTCCTGTTCACTCTCTCAACCAATCTTATATTCCACAGCCTCTGGTTGCCTCCCACTTTGGACAGATATCCTTGAATGCAAGTAGCACTTTCCCAACAAACAAGTAACAGGGAAGAGGAAGAGAAGTGAAGAGAAATGTGAGAGCTCTTAAATAAATAATAATATTCACACTCTTTGGCAAACCTTAATTTACAGATTCAAGTGCTTTGGGAAAGTAAGCAATGTTGGCTCTTTTATTTTTCACTGACAGTTTAAAGATATGTTTAATTTTAAGAAACCCATTGTTTTCTTCCTACATGGTTTGTTAACTCGGCTGACACTGGGCATAGTGTTGCTGGTAGCAGGACAAGCAATTATAGTCACTGGCAGCCAGCTGAGCATGATTGCAGGGATGAGAAGCTTCTGGCCTCCCCATCTTGCCTAGAGCAGCTGCTCAGGTTCCACACCCACACTCATTTATCTTCTCCTCAAATGAATTCTGCCAAAAAGCCAGATTTGAGAGCGACATAAAATTAGGATTTTTGACAAAATAAATAGTCNCGCATTGTGCAGCCTGCTGGCCTCCCCATCTTGCCTAGAGCAGCTGCTCAGGTTCCACACCCACACTCATTTATCTTCTCCTCAAATGAATTCTGCCAAAAAGCCAGATTTGAGAGCGACATAAAATTAGGATTTTTGACAAAATAGTCTCCCAAGAACATGCTACTCACTCAAAGGCCATATGCACTAATTTTGTACAAAAATGTACATTCCAAATAAAGTATGAAACACCTCAAACTCCAGGTGAAAAATTACAAATTATTTTATCAATGACACTGTTCTGTACTTACTGTTGCACAATGCTTGATAGTATCTGCTATCTGAGCCTTCAGATATGAAACAGCTTTTGGACAACTCTAGGTGACTTACCTAAAGGTGATCTGTTGCCATAAGGTGAGGGAATAAATCTCCTTTCTTTGAAATTAGTTGCCTTACAACTAATTGTCCAATTCACTAATTCTGGACAAGTCATTACACTAGATCTGCAAAATTAACAGCAAAATCAAACCAAATCTCCTTTAATTAAAAAAAATCAAACACAGTAACTTTCCTTAATGTATAGTTTATAAAAAATTACCTGTGATTAGCATCTAATACAAAGATCTCTGAACGCGTCTGAAGAAGGGCAACAAGGATGGTGAAAGGCTGAAAGGAATATCATGTGAGGAGCTGCTGAGGACTCTGGGTTTGTCCATGGAGGAGAAAAGGAGGCTGAGGGGTGACTTTATTGCTCTCTGTAGCTTCCTGAGGAGGGGAAGTAAAGAGAGAGAGAGAGAGCTGATCACTTCTTATTGGGACCCAGGGACAGGACTCATGGGAATGGTTCAAAGCGGCACCAGGAAAGGTTTAGACTGGACATTTCTTTAACAAAAAGGAGGTCAAATCCCAGATCAGACTTCCTAGAGAGGTGGTCCACGCCCCAGACATGTCAGTGTTTAAAAGACATGTCGACAATGCCCTAAACAACACGCTTTAATTTTTGGTCAGCCCTGAATTGGTCAGACAGTTGGACTAGATGATCATTGTAGTTCTCTTCCAACTGATTCTCTTCCCTTCCCTTCCCTTCCCACCAGGATAATCAGGAAAGGAATCCAAGTCAAGTCAGGTGTGAGGACAGGCCTCTCCTGTGTGAGCAGTGCAGTAATTTTCTTACTGCATTAGGCAAACAAGTCTCGCTGCATAGTTGAGAGATCTTGCAACTAGGAGTGTGCCAAACATCAGAAAAATTGTCTCCTTCTTTCACAGTAACTTCTCTCAGTGGTACCTGTGCCACATAAACAGTTTTGATCCAGTCCTGCTGCCAGCCATTGAAAATGTGGATCCTTTTGGAGGATTTTATTCTTGGAAACATGACATTGTACATGGTGTAAGAACCATGTTCACTCTCCTTGCAGTCAAATTCAATATAAGCCCTCAGTCTTAATTCACACACGAAGAAATGGAAGGCTTTTTTTCTTTAAATACTATGCCCAGGACTTTCTATAGACTTCAGGTGCCCATCTTTAAGGTACATGCAATTCTAGTGACTTCACTAGAATAATAAGACGTAGCTTCTTGTAAACTTTTGAAAGATGAAATCTCCTGTCCACTCACAATTACAGTTCCTATTGACTCAAAAGAGTAAATGTATATGTGTAAGGCATTATACTGACCAAGGCACACAGGCAGTAGCTGCTTTTTAATTGTTTACAGTTCATCTTTTTATACAAATATTTGTAGCTTTATAAGGGGTAATTAAGGGAGTAAGAAGACCTAGATTGCTTTTACAAAGGAGCGCTGCAATAGACACAAGGCACATCTGAAGAGGAATCCAAGACAGAAAGCATTTCCTCTTGGCAGGACTTTTGGTGTTTGCTTCCCTTAAAGGACAGAAAGTGATGTGCTTTTATTGCCTTTGTGTCTCTTATGGAAAATCATAGAATCATGGAATGGCTTGAGTTGGAAAAGACCTTAGATTGCCTAGTTCCCACCTCTCTGCCCTGGGCAGGGACACGTGTCATTAGGCCAGGTTTCTCAAAGCCCCATCCAATCTGACCTTGGACACCTCCAGGGATGAGGCATCCACAACTTCTCTGAGCATCCTGTACCCACGCCTCACCACCCTCATGGGAAGAACTTCTTCCTAACATCTAATGTAGACCTGCCCTGTTTCAGTTTAAAACCGTTGCCCCTTGTCCTGTCACTCTCTGTGAAAAATCCCTCTCCCTCCTTTTTATAAGGCCTGGAATCTATAACAGCTTTTCCTACTGAGTACACAAAGCAGAACTCAAAGGTATTAAATAAATATCCAAACCTTTGGGCTCAGTTATGGCAGAAAAATGCCAGCAAAAACTCACAACAAAATATTCTCTGTCCTGTTCTTAAGCTGAATTCATGAAACTGGAATTTGAACATTTCTTGGAAATACAGAGCGATACTTCAAGGATATCTGAATGCATCATTAGCTATCTTTCCTAAAGGAAAAAGATCTAAACTTTGGTTGGTTGCACAAGTCCAAAGAGGAAATACTACAGCAAAGATCATCTTCTTGCTTTAAAGAGTGGATCATGTTAGATTTTAAAAGCATTATGAACAATTCATCTGCTCAGGAAAATAAAATTTTATCTCTCTAAAAAATTAATTGATAAACCACTGTCTATATAGTTGGGCTACCCTTTAAAACTTCTTCAGACTTAGGCCCAAATATTGTGCTTATTGATAAGCTGGAATTTTCTGGCGTAATGTGACCTAATTAAGCTCTTGCTTTTAAATCTTGCTAAGTATCTCTATCAGTTAGCAGAAACACAGTCTTAATAATCATTTAATGCATTTTCGTTAAGTTTCTGCACTTTCAATAAAAATTATACTATTGCAAACCTACGACTTCCATTACTTTCAAATTAAGTGTTTCTTTGTTTAAGTAACAAGCATAAATTAGTTCAGCAAGAAGACAAGAATTGCTTCTTAATTGTGCTGGAAGAACTTTTTTTTTAAACTTGAAGGTAACAAGTGTCATTTTGCATATATTAAGATTTAAAGAGGTTCTTCTGTTACAGCTGATGTGTAATTTAAGACTTTTAGAGTTGTAAAACTGTAACTTTATGCTTATTTATATAAATAATGTATAGCCCATTTGCAATACGTTACGTGCTGTCCTTGATCCTCACACCATGCTTGGATTGGTCTGCTATTTTTTAATCAGCTCTGTCTCCACAGGCCTCGTTAACTGTTACTGGTTGAGGAAACAAGATTTGACCAACCAGCCTCCTCCCCTGTCAGTCACAGCAGGGTTTGCACGTGTCATACGCCACAGAGCACATTCTTTGGTTATTAGGTGAGTTTGGTTCTTTATTTGAAAAATACTGTTGAAAAAAATAAAAAAGGATGAAGTATAGAGCTTGTGATATTCAGAGATAGTCAAAGCAGACATTTCAGAATAATTATTATGTATGACTTTTCCACAGTCTGAAGCCCTTGATCAGATGTAATTGTTCCATGCTTGCGGCTGTTCCTTTCAGTGAAACTTAGCAGCAGGAAAAACAACCAGGATCCTTTTTCAGCCCAGGTGCATTAAGGGCACCAGGGAACACTGTGCATGGAATGAAAGCCTGTCTGAGGCACCCACTGTGAACTGCAGTCTGTCAAGACAAGCAGTAATGGGGGTGCAGATGGGACAGAGCTGCCCACCTGCGCTCAGGGACATGGACATGTCCCTGCTCCCTCAAGGATGATAAACACACACTCCAGCAGGTACACAGCAGGGTCCTGGCAGCAACTGAACATCAGTTTCTGAATGTGGTGCCTTGGGAGACACATGGCTGTTTCTCAGGGGTGAATAAATAGTGTCATGAAATACAAGCCCTGGAAAACTGGAAGACAGGAACACAGCAAATTGCCAGGGTTTCCGGTAAGGTTTAGAGTATGACTGCACACACAAACACGTGCAGAAGGCTCGATCCAACTCCCCTTTCACACACAGAAGCAGTCCACATAAACTTTGCAGTTGCAGTGTCTTTCATGTGTGTGATATATCATGCACTTGCCTGCAAAGCTGGAAGTGCTCTTCAGTAGCTGGACAGTACAGAGACGAAGACAGCAAACCATCACAGCAAAGGGTAGCATGAAGAAGGAGAAACAGCTTTTACAACCCATTTATTTGTAATATCAAGCATGCTACTGTTTGTCTTTTACTGCCTTACTGATATTTCCTCTGGAAAGTCACTGACTCTTTTTCTTAGTCCCATCGTTTCTGAAAAGTGTCATATTTGCCACGTGGCAGATTCAACTACTGGTCTTGCATTCTGAAAATTAAAGCAGACTATAAAATGGCATTAATGCAAAGCCAACATGATCTTTTCAGGAGGCATATAGAACAGTTTCCAGCACATCTTGTGTAACCTGGGGTGGCCAGTTTGAGGTGGCCGACAAACTTCCTGCTGAATTCTTCAAAATGTGCGACCTTTCTGTCAGGTGACAGCAACATATCATCTCCACCAGGGAGCAGCTTCCTCTGACTCCCAGCGGCCCGTTGCTCTCCAGGTCAGGCTGCCTGCAGCGCCCCAGCTCCTGCTGCCACTATTTGAAACAATATTTGGGTTTACACAAGCTTCAAGGTAACAGTGGAAACCTTCCTGCTCTAGCAACAGTCCTTGTTGGGATGTTTTGCTTTGAACTGGACCCCCTCAGAGCACCTTCAGTGCAGAGAACTCCACCATCAAATCCCTTCCTCCTCCTTCTGCCCATGCCTCACCTCCTCCCAGGGCAGCCTGAGCACAGCAGCCACAGCTCTCCAGCAGTACCAGGAGAAGGGAATTCATTGTGGGTGGGAGCAGCCACGGGACTTGCACTGCTGCAGGGGCAGGGTGGCTGCTGCTCTGAAGGATGCAGGAGCAGCCCAGCACATCACTGTTGCTCACTCCATGCAGCTGTCCCAGCACAAGATGCCAGCACCTGCCAAGGGACACCATCCTCTGGGAGCAAACTGGGGTTCCCATCTCGGGAATGAGGAGGAGCTGGCAGGGCCAGGGAATGGCACAGCAGGGGCACTAACCCCCATAACTGCACATCTGACAGCAAGGCTGTGGTCTGCAAGGACAGGCATGCAGAGGGATGGAGGGGAAGGAGGATGCTAACTCTGCTGTTAGTGTAGGGGTTGGTCCTCACCCCCACCCACAGCAAATCCAGCTGTGCTCTGATCTGTTGCCACACAGAAACATGCACCAGCTCTAAGGAACAGGGTGAGATGTGCAGCTCTCATGCTTCTCAAAGTGCAGCTCTCATCCTCCTCAAAGGGTTTACAACTTGCCAGTAGGAATGAAAACTCACAGGCCTGGAGGTTCAGGGCGTAACTTGCACATGCTTAGTCTAGTCCACAGATCCTAGTGATACAGTAAATTCTTCACAGATAAGAAAATGCACAGGGCTTTTTGTGGGCTTTGGTTTGCAGGAATTGCAAGGTATGTTTTGCAAGATAACTTCTACCTTATCTTTATTTTTTCTGTTCTAAAGTAGAACAGTCTGGATGCTAAAGCCATTTCTGCCACAATATTAACCCCATAAGGCAGAACAAGCTTCGCTAAAAGAGTTTTAGCCTTGGCCTGAGATTCAAAGAGTTAAAATGTGGCATTAGAGCTACAACAGAGTTTCTAGCACTGGAAGATGACTCCTTCCACACTACAGAAGGCAGGGAGCCAGAAATAGCTAGATAAACCACTCTCCCTGCTACTCTCCTCCTAACCTACTCTCCTTTCTCTGGCTAAAGCAAACAATGGTTGACTGCTAATATTCTTGCCATCCACTCATTTTGTATGTATATTTAGACTGATTTCCAGTATTGCAGTCCTCATGTGGTTTTTTGGTATGGTACTCAGGACCAATACCAAGTGACTGATACAGGTCTGCCAGATACCTCTTCACCAGCATCACACTTCTCACATTAATATTTCTCCAGATTTAGTTATTAGTTTTTTCTGAGAATATATTCACAGTTTCACAGGAACACAGATAAAGAATTCAGCAGGAGTAGACAACAGATATTTTTATTCAAAATATTTGTAGGTTAACACATCCTACCTACACCCAATCTTCTGTTTTATCAATCTCCATATGTTCATAATTCTCGTCTCAATTTTTTTTTTCTGAGGCCTTGCATACTACAACATACCTGCATTGTTTTGGTCACTGTTTTCTCCCTTCTTTCATGGATAATATGCTACACTTGCTATTTCCAGTCTCGTTATGTCCCTCCTGGGCTGGCAGCCATTTAAGCTTCCACCTTCCCTCTGACCTTTATTGTAGAATTTCTTCTCCCAAGCGACCAGCCTCCCCAGTGCACTAGAGCCATTGGTATGGTCTATATATTCACACTCTTAGCCCTAATTGCTGCCCTGTTTTTTCCCCTCAGAAGAGAAATCTTTTTTTCTTTTTCCCCTCAAAGATGCACCCTTAACCTGGTGATCAGCAGGGCACAGGATACAACAGATCCCACATTTCTTTTAGTGGTAAAGAAAAGAGGAGACCATCTGAGGCATCTTTAACAAATCCCATTACCCAAAGCACATCATCTCTGCCTAGGGGTATACGCAAAGATAAACTATCTGCTATTTAAAGACAAAATGCACGCCTATCATTTTCACAGACAGAAAAGGCTTGTATAGGAGGATTTGTTGTTTTGCAGTCATGAGCCTCTGGAGGTTCTAGGCTTTTAAACATGGTAATACTTTATATAAAATCCATTATCAAATCCCATTTCTTTAAGTAGATCTTGAAGTTAAGACCTGCCTTACACAGCTTGTGATCGCCTCAGCTGTCATCACATCACACAATAGCAAGTAAGAGCACACTGTATTTGGGATTGCATGTACAGCATGGAACTCATTGGTATTCACCCAATGCACTTGCATAGAAAACAGTGTTTCCTGAGAAAAAATGCCTGAGCAAAATGGGGCTCGCTTTTAGTCATTACAGTAAATAATACTTTCCTACCTGACAGCAGAGAAATTTTATTGAAGTGTGTCACACAGAGCAGCTGGCATAGCCTTCACCTGGTACAACCTTCATCTTGTGCCAAGTCACAGAGTCACACCTCTGGAAGGTGCGTGCTCAGGTCAGGACACTACTCACAGCCAAAGTCACAGCAGTCAGAGCCAGCTCAGGATGGCTGCTAAACCTGCAGCCACAGGACTTCTACACCCACCCTGAAATGAAAAGGCCAGAGCAGAGGCCTTTCCTCCTCCAAGGAGGAGGAAACCACTCCATAGACCTTGAATATAAAACCAGAAGGTGAAAAGGCTTATAGGAAAGTCCTCTCACCTTTTCTGGAATCTTGTTCAAGCTTGCCAGCAGAACTTGATCCTTGTTGCATACAGAAATCACTGGGTAGGAAAAGCAGTATGTCAGTTCTCAGAAATTCTGTGAAGGAAACAACTCTAAATCCCTCTACCTTTAAGCCCTTCCAATTAACTTTGTGGGTTTTACATTTGATTCAAAACATCTTGTGTAATTTATTACTTATATTTTGTAGAGGGCCAGCACAGTAAACATGGACTTGTATTCAGCAATTGTGTACATAAAGGTAACCAGGAAATTGGAATGGAAATAAGGTACATCAATATGATCATCACAGCTTGATGGAACAACATAATAATGCAGTGTCTTATTGGCTATATATTCAGGGGTTTGTCCTTTGAGCACTTCAAGAAAAATGTGAGCAGGTCACTCAAGCTGCCTTTCTGAACTATTCCTTAAAACCCAAGGAGTCAGGAAAGGAGGTTAGAGGTGGAGGTAGGTGTTTGGGACCTTCAACTTATTAAAGAAAGTTGATTCATCAAAACCCTTTGTGATTCACACATTTTATAGCAATAAAACTTCTGAAGAAAAGGGTTTTGGATGGAAAACTGCTGTGTTTTATTAAAAAGAGGCAAGATTTGTGGGATGTGAGCCCAGAAAATTTAGTTCATGAGTAACTCCCAGTAAGGCTTGATTGTACATTCTCTTCTAACCATGGCTGTCCATGCAAACACCGATGGACAGGGTCACAAAAAGAGCAACTACTGGGGTCAAGAGCTACTTGAGATAATTTTCACTTGAAAAGATTAGGAAAGAGTTGATAACCCAAGCAACTGTGGAGCAGAGCTGCCTTTGGAGCAGAGACAGCCATCTGTCAGGGGCCTGAAGATGCCCCTCATCTGCTAACCTGGTTGCCCTTCATATAATGAGAAGTGACCAAAAATTTCAATAGTCATCAGCACATCAAATTTTTATGTTTGACACCAAATACCAATTGCCTGGTCAGTAAGACTACAAAAGAAACATAATAAATTAGAAATGTAATTTTTCATTTACCTTGTGGTCAGAAAATGGTTGCCTATATCAGGTATGTATCACTCTTTGAGGATACTAAGGACCCATGTGTAAAATTCTGCATGTAATAATAGAAAGTCACAGCAAAGATTTAAAATTTTTTTGTTAACCTAAACATTTATAGGAAAACAAAACAAAGGTCATAATAAATGAAAGTTTAAAAGCTAGAAGTTCAAAGAAGGCAAGGAAGAGAGGAAAAAAATAATGGGTATAGCCAATAATTACAGGACCATGTGAAGAATGTAGTTAAATACAAAGCTTACTGTGGTTTTAAACAGCCCAAAATAAACAGACATACAAAGCCATTTCCAATTTTGATCATTTCCTTAAACATGTCTCTTCTACTGACTCACAGGAGTAATTTGAGGACAACGCTTTTAAGAGATGCTCCTTTGGAAACACCTCCCCCCTGCTGTTTTTTGCCATGTATTTCAGACACAAAAGCACAGCCACATGACAATTATACCTTTCTTTGAGCACTAGTTTACATTAAAATTCCCTTTTCTCTAGGCTACTGCTCTACATTTTATGATTCAGATGTTTAAACTTGATTAGATCTAGCAGCAACTGTTTGTAACGATAACAAACAATTGCAAGAAAAGGTAAAAAGTACTTATAGCTGTGATGAGTATCATCAAACAACTCTGAGATCTATAGAATTTAATGGCATTATTAAAAGCTGGTGTTTCTAGTGACATAGACCAACAAGAAAGTATATTGCCTTTCTAGTGCTGATCTTAACTTTCCCTCTTTAGAAAAATGCAGCTTCTCTGTAAAACCTTTCTTTTTAGTTTCTACTCCTTCACAATCAACAGAGAGAGACCGGCTTTTCCAGAAGGTGTTCAGAAGGTAGCAACATACCACAGTACTCCTACAAAACCAGCTTTTTTTCCCCTCTGCTAATTGAAGAGGCAGCTTACAAAACTGCTTATTTGAATTCTTTCCCTAAACTCATTTTCTGAACTGAACCAGTACACTGTGACCCCTGCTGACAGATGGGTTACATCAGGACAAGAACTTGAGCTCCCAGAAGGCAGTGATAAGCATCTTTCCTGTCCACTGGACTAGGCTAAGGACTTGATGACTTTAGACACAACAGTGGTAAGTCTTCTCCTTGGCAAGATGGGGCTTCTTGAGCAAAGGCAGTGAGGTAAGGCCAGAACACAGGAAAAGAAAAGTGCTGTGAATATTAGGACATGATCCCTCAAAAAGAAGAAAAAGGGCGGGGGGTGGGGAGTGGGGGAAATTCATACCATGGCTGCAGTTAGGATGTAGGCTAGGCCACAACCTGAAATGACCTTCACAGAGGTCTGAGATATATTTACGTGCTCAGTAGAGTCAATATTTAGGTTTTTTAATCTACTGCCAAACCAGCTCCAGAACTGAAAGAGTGCAACAGCATCTCTCAAGTAGTGCTGCAGAGAGGACATTGTAATTAGTCTGGACATAATCCCATCCTACAGCAGCAGTACTCTCCAGGTGCCCCAGCACTGTGGCCACATTAGGGCATTGAACCACGCTGATTTCTCTTGGAGAATTCAGCTAGGATGATGCAGAGTGCTTGGCAAGCATCAGCAGTTTTCAGCAGGGTGAAGAAAGATGTTGACTTCTCATTTACACAGTTCAGGAAAGAAATGTCATGGGATATTTAAACAGGCTAAATACTCAAGAATTCTCATCTATGTCTGAGTTGTACATACTAAAGAAACCTCAACTTGGCTTCTGGTCTCTGGTAACAAACAGCATGCAAAGAATGGGGAAATTACTAGCCAGGTTCCCATGATTGCAAGAGGAAAAAAAGGATAAATTAGATGTTACTTTTTAAAATAATGTTTCTTTCCCTTTTAATCAGGGAATTACAGTTCTATATAGTTAAGATCCAAACCCAAGCTAAACCTAACCAATATCTCCTCAGCTCAAGGAAGTGAGAGGAAGACTAGATTTAAAATAAAGACACCCTAAAATATGAGTTTCTGTTCTAACTCCACTGTGTTCATATCTCTGCAGTAGTGGAACTTTTTAGGTTAAAAAAATAAAAAGGCATGACCAGCTCCTGGTGAATGTAAAGGGTAGTCCAGTTTCACTGCTTGCACTAGCTCAAGTTTCTAGGTTGAATTTTCTCTAGTTCATTTCTGGTATTTCTAAAAGAATGTGGAAGAGGTTGCATCAGCTTTTAAGGAGTTGTACCTGTTGCTCTGGATCTGTGTGTATGTTGCAAAACTCTTTTATGCCTATTTTAACTACCCTCAAAATTCAACTTGCCTTCTAAAGCAAGTTCCTTTATTCCAGAAGTAACGTTAAGGCTTTAAATAGATACTTTTACCACCTGCTGACCAGCAGCATGCCTCAGGCTCCTTACATTGGTCTCCATGAACTGCTGGAACAGAGCTCAGATACCTCTGAGGAAGCAGAAATTCAGAGTCATTGGTGATGCCAGCACACCAGTGCTGAGCAGTGTCTGAACTACCAGGTCATATATGATGGTGTGCAGCATTTCTGTAGTTCAGCTGCCTTGCTTTTGGCTCCGAACACACAGCCCTGTGAAAAGGCACTGTTTATGAACAGATGAGCTTGAGCTGGCACTATTCAAGTCTCTTCTTCTTGTGTCATCTTTCAGTGTCTGAGGTGGGGCCACCCTCTGTGACTTAGAAGCCCAAATTCCACAGACACCTAATGAGACTGTTTTTGACATTACCAAGGCCTAAATTTTACTATGACAAACATTCATCTTCTGCCCAGAGCAGACAAGAGGAACCACCACAGCACATGTTTCAGGGTACTTCTTCAGTGTCCCTTATTCTCTTAGCTGTTCATGTGGTTGATCACCAACAGTCTTCATGTCTCTGAATATAAATAAAATAAATAATAAAGCGGTATAATAACAATAATATACATATCGAATAATATGAAAGAGTTCCACTTTAAAAATTAGCAGTTATTAACAATTAAAATAAAAATAAAAGCTAGTCTTGTAAGAGAAAAGGAAGGGGTGGGATTTCAGGCTGTGAGAGACAGATCTCCAGACCTTTGTTGCATGGGCAGCAGGGCTCCAGAGTTACACCTGGCAGCTGTGCAATTTCCAGAGCAACAGAGGATGCCCATAATTAGCTGACAAGAGGCTTAACCTCTGAGGCATTGATGGGGTTAAAAACTGTAATGTGGGCCTCATACACGTGCACTTCAGCACAAAACTCCTGCAGAACCATCTTTCTCCTTTTCTGTGGCTCTATGCTCTGCTATTTATTTGTTAAGATTTTCACCAAACACAGGTAGCAAATTTGCACCGTCATTTATAATACTCATGCTTGGAGGGTTTTGCTAAGAGCAACTTGTTTTGCTTTTGTGTTTTCTCCTCTGTGCTAATAACCTCAGTCAACAAAACAGATGAAGCTGAAATACAGCTCCAGCAGAAGAGTGATGTTAATGGACTCCCCCCATTTCACACAATGAGAAAAGAACACGAAAAAGGAGTGCCAGAATATAACTTCTCACATCAGCTCTACTTCTACTTTGCATCTGAATGACCAAATGCCTTCAGCTGACATGACACTGAACCACAAATAAAGACAAAAGCTGACAAGCCTCAGGTTTTTTTGGCCTCTGAAAATTCTGTAGACTAAGCCATGAACATCTAACCTTGCTTCATTCCTGAGGAGACAGCTTTATGATCTCATTAAAAGAATTGTTTTGTTTGGAAAGCTTGTTAGCCTTCCAGATAGAGTCAGTTTAGCTGAAAACCTATCTATCAAAGTTTTATTTGATTGCAAAAAAGATAGACCAAATAAAAAGGCTAAGCAAACACCAGCCAAATAAGAAGACTTACATACTCAGGGTTCCCAGATTCTCCCTTTGTTTTCTTTGGCTTTAAAGTCATGATTATTCATTACTATTTTTAGCACCAGCCACATGCTCCTCTGAATATTAAAGAAACAAGAAGCATCACATTCCTACAAGGAAAGGAAAGTCATACAAAACAGCACCTCAGCATAGTTCCTAGTATGGAAAGAGTGAGTCCAAGTAAATGAATAATACCCCCTGTGAAGTCTGCAGGTACTGTGCCTTGACCAGACATGTTCAGGTACACACCGGCATAGAATTGGCCCCAGCTATCTTGATTTCTGGGCCATTGATCAAAAGGAATAATTTTCGGTCTGCAACACTAGCTCCTCAACCACTGATTTCTCAGGGAAGAGCTGGAGCTTCCTCCTTCACAAAAAGAAAAAAAAAAAAAAGAAAAAAGAGACAGCTCTGGATAAAACAGCTTTTGCAAAAAACAGTTTGGAGAACAACAGCAAACAAACAGCAGGTTTTAAATCTGTATAATACCCAGCACTGCAGGTCTGCAATTCTGACCAATTAAGAGCTGCATGCTCAGGATGTCTAAAGTGTAGGTCTTATTTTGGAAAACTGAGAAAGTTGAGGAAGTACAAACCAGTGAGTATTGGTTTGCATAGCAGACATTGCAGGAAAGAGGGTCAAGTGAAAGGCTGCAGTTGCATTTCCTCACTCCTAGTAAATAACCCATTTCTCACTAGAGTAGGAGTTAAATCAGCTGGCCTATAAAAAAGGTATCTCAACATAAATATTAAATGTAATAGATGTATTTTCCATTTTTAGACCTGGACCTGCTCCAGAAAGACAAGATGGAACAGTGCCTTAAAAACTCAGGAAAGGAGAACCAGCAAAACACTTGGGTGATTTGTCCCTGGTGGAGAAAGAAGCAGTGGCACTGGCACTAGTTTATTAATAAGTTAGAGACTGCCATCCACTCTGCTTTCTCATCTAAACCTGAGACTGCATCTGCCATACTTTGTTGCTTAATTGTGATGATAGTTTTAGTTGTTTCAATGCCTAAGATCATGCACTACAACCCTGAAATACATTTAAGAAAGTGTAGAGCTCCATAAAAGAAACAACTGAGGAAAAATTTAGTATAGACGTAAGAGAAAATTATTATTTATTATCTCTTCTGATTTGCGCAGCTGCAGTTTCTGAACTTGACCAAAAAACTTCTCATCAAACTCATAATTTTAGATTAAGTTGAAGCATCTAGTATATAGAAAATATTCATCTTGGACAAAGAGACCAGCAGATAAAAAAGCCAATAAGTGCCTGAATTGATTGTTTCCAGGTAAATGACCCTCAGTTAAAAACATGAATGGCACACAAAGCTTCTCTGTCCATCATTAAGAGCTTGAATATTTTTCCTCACACAATGAAATTAAGTATCTGGTACTAATCAAATTCTGTTTTGAGCATGCTTATAACTGTGTCTGCCAACCTACCAAACTGAAAAAAAATTGGGAAAAAAATGGAATTTAAGGGCAGAGCAAGTAATTTTTCCAAGATAATTTTTCATTTCAGAATTGAATGCTGTGGTCAAATCCATGTACAAATCCATTTTTCATTTTCTGTGTCCATTTTACTATGCTTATAATTAGAAGATAAATTTTAATGGTTTTTAAATTGCAAATAGACATTTGTTGCAGTGTGCATTTTGTAGTTTTCCAAAGTTTTGAATGTTTTTGTTATTTGTTTGTAATGGTTTATCCCTATACCCCCGCCCCATCCCCAATTCCCTGTGGTCTTTCCCTGAGATAGATCTTGTCAATCACACTGTCAACCACACCCTAGGCCTGAAAAGTTCTAGTAAGGCGTCAAGGTGACTCAGCAAGGTATCAAGTTCCCCACTCCCCTTTCTGTTCATAGATGGCCCTGCCAATTGTCCCCTGTTCTTGGTCACTCCCCCTCTGCCCTGAGATCGGTTCTAAGTATCTCCTTGCCTGGGAGACGCCCCTGGTACTTAAGCAGCGGACAGCACCATAGACATTCACAGATAAGAAATACAAATCATGCTATAATGTGAAAGAAAACCACTGCAAAAAATAAAGAATAATTTCTATGTCTATTTGTTGTGACCTACAGCTTCTCCTCCATTATTTACCTTACACATTCCTACTTCCAGACCTTTCCCATGTCAAGCAAATGGGTTTACATTGAAGAATATGAGAGCAGTGGCTGACAATAGGTATGTGTACTAACACCCTTTCCCCCTAGCTAGTAAAGTTTTAATTGCTCTCCACCATGTACTTACATTTGAAACTGCATCACCTGTGACCATCTGATATCACCTATGCTAGCTGATAGTCAAAGATGTACTTCCCCACAGACAAACAACTGGATCACACAAACCTTGTTCATACTCAGCTCTGTTCACCATACCTCAGTTATAATGTCACCAGAGATGCACTGAAAGACTACAAATTCCTACCAGAAAAAGCAAATCAGTAGTGTTGCCATAGAAATAAAGCAATCTCCTTGCCTAACCACGAATTTCTGTAAAACAACAGATGACAACCAAGCACCTCTTTTTTTACTATATTTGCTTTTTTAATCTTTGTTCTTTCCAGAAAATGTTTACATACCTAAATCAAAAGGGTGCTCAGTTAATAATGACAGCCAGGTTATGCACAAGTTCCCCAGAGGAGATAAAGGGGGTGAAAGGTGCCCCTGCCTCCATGCAGGAGAGTGATGGAGCTGGAGCCCATGGATGCTGCAGTTCTGCACCCACCAGCACAGCCCACAGCAGGCACCCAGCCTGCCCTGAACACCACCTGCCAAGCATCCTGCACCTCCAGCAGCCGCAGTGGGAGAGACCAAAAAGCGCCACCACGTGCAGCAGAGCAGCCACCCACATTTATCCCTGTGATGGGTGAGCAGGCAAAGGACTTGTAAGGGGTGGCCCCACACCAGTGGCAGTGCTGCAGCCCCAGGTTTGTGAGAGGTTGGCTACTCCAGAAACAGGATTTCTCAAACTTATTTCTGTTATGTCTACACTTACTAAACAAAAGGTATTGGACCACACCCTACCTCATGCTAGGTGACATTCAGATGTAATGCAACATCTAATTTCATGAAACCTGTCTTGCCAAAGTTTGCAATGACCTCAGCCGAGGTGCTGCATTCCCACCTTCCTTGGACACAAACGCCTGCTCTTCTGTTAGTTATGTTGCCTTCCTTTCCCTTCACTGCCAGCCTTCTGCTTTTTCTTTAACTCTCCTACAGTTCTCATAAAAGGCACTTACATTTTCAAGTCCTCTGCAACTCCCCTCCACTTTCTATTAGCATCCTACAGATCTTTGACCTTGATTTCTTTCTCTTCACCTTCAATAATTTCTCCCAGAATCCCAAGTGCAAACAAATTATAGCTGCAATGTTCATAGCACTGAAGTGTTAGAGGTAGAGAAAGTCTTACTTTATTTTTTTTTAAGTTAGACTCATTCACAAAATAAAGATAGCATCTTGTATTAGAGAGCTTCTCCCATGTTTTGATGACTGGTTTTGTATATAACTTCCCTTTAAATTTTATATACAGTATAAAAAATTAACCAAGCCAGAGCTACTGGCCAACTTCAACAAGCTGGGGAACAAAGCATGACCTGGCAGCAGATTATTTAAGAAATTATACAGTATATAACAAAGACTTACAAGTAAAAAAAAAAATCAGCTTAATTTTACACATGCAGGCTTAACATGGCTGTACTTTGGCTTATGAAGCTTTTTATGTTTTCACATAATTCCTTGAGTAGCACATCTGCAGGTTACCTACAGAGACAGCTGTCAAATGCCCTGCTCTGGATAAGAAGCTACACCTATCGTGAAACAACTCTTGGCCCTTCTGAAACAAGTGTCAAAATCTCTACTGACAACTCCAGCTGGCCTGAAAGTGTTGTCATCACATTTAAACTGAGTGTAACCTATTTTTGAAGCTTGATAGCCTTTATACAGCCTGCACTAGATGGGAGCATTGCTGTCCTTACAATAACCACAAGCACTTTCAAAAACAGCAGAACAACATATCAGCTCTTAAAAACACCAGCAATAAAAAGCAATAATTTATTTTACACATCAAGTAATCTGAGCTGGCTTTATCTCAGCACAGCTCTTAGACTTTGTGCTCCATCGTTGCAAAGCCTGCATCAGCCCAAAGTGGCAGGAGTGACAGCAGGTGGGAACAGCACTGGAGATACGAATGGGGAAGCCTGGTCTCCTGAATTTGTGATAGGCTCAGTGACACTGCCCACCACCAGGAGAGCCATTTCACCCGAACAAACATCTGTAGACACAACTGACTGGGAGAAGAAACAGCTTCAGAGTCTGGCATGAAATTGATTATCTAAGAGTGAGGAGTCGCAGTCATAGCTGCTCATCAGGGGAAGTTAGGGTTTAGAAATGGATGAACTATCTGGAATGACAAAGGAGAAAGGCAAACCTGAAGAGGAATGCTGGTAAGGCTGGTAAAGAGTGCGAGACAGAGACAGAAAAGAGGAAAGCTTTGAATGGAAGGGTAGACTGGAGTAAGAAATTACAACTGAGAGGGAGGGAAAGATTAGGGGAAAAGCCATTTTATTTCACAGTTGCTATCCAGACTGCAACAGGAACCAGCTAAACAAACAAAATGATAAAAAGATCTTGGGGTATTCATGGGAGACAGAACAAGGACACCTGTAGAGGCCCAGAAAGGAGAGCAGTATCTGAGAATAGGGAGAGATTTACAGGTAGGAATCTCAAAGAGCTTAGATAGTGATTTCCATAGTGAGCTCAGGGTGACATCTGTGCTTAGCTGAAGATTCCAAAAGAGGGCAGAGGAGATGGCAAATCAATCAAAGCGCACAAGGGACAGAGTTAAGACTAGTTCAGATTGTAGAGCTGGAGAGAGAACATGAGCAGCCTGGGGAGAGGGAGGAAATGAAGGAATAATTGCGTCTGTGCCACCAAGTACACAGTTTTCTTCATCCCCTGGGATACAATCCAGCACTCAGGACCTTTTTCAGCCTTTCCCCATGTCCAAACGACAATGCTACTTTCTATTTGAAACACTTACTTTGAAGGGGAGTGCCTGCAGGAATGAGAGTTCATATCATGTTATTAACCACCTCCTAGCCCAGAAGCAGCTACAGTCTGTTACGAGAAGTTGTAACTTTTTGTACATCCCTTTCTGATCTTTGAGTTCAAGCAGTAGGGTTTAACCTACATATAGTGCTCTTTATTATACTAACACTCATTACAGGAAACAAGAACACAGAGCTTGAGAAACTGTAAACAAGGACCATCAATATTATCTAATGATTCATCTAATCTGGTTTAGGAAGCTGTAGAACTCATAAAGTATATTTCAGCAGTCGGTTGGCCATGAGATTTAATTACAGACAGCTGACTTCTGCAAGGAAAATTTTTCACATTATTTCAAGCTTAGAAAAATACTAAATGACAGAAAAGTGTAATTAATCAAATCTGATTACTAATTTCATTAGTGCAGTAACAAATACTGTTTTCAGAGCAGGAAAGCACTTCTAAATCACTGTTTTTTAACAAAGATGAAGTTGAGCTCAGAAGAGGTCATCTGAAACTGGACAATTAGACATTAGCTTGAATTGTTGAATTGTCTTTCTGGCCTGGCCATTATGCTGCCAGTATCCAGCTACAGAGTAAGGACATACAGCCAGTGCAGGGGGAAGAGGACAGGGCAACACTGTGGTGATGACATGTTCTCAGATCAGTGTACGTTAGAAATGAAGACTGACCCCACTGAATGCAACAATCAACTTTCTGGATTTAACAATCAACTTCTTCAGCAACTGTAGACCTGCATTCCAATAACTCCTATTTGTGCTTGACAGGGTGGGTATTACATAGAATTGTTTCATTTGCAGGAAAAAAACCCCAACATTTCATTTGTGGCTATGGTAGGTAGGAGCTTGCCATCATCCCTCCTACTCACTTGTAACTCCTTCTCTAGTACCAGAGCTGCTGACATCACATCAGGTGGATGAAGACCACCATGAAGGACTGGCCCAGGCACAGGACTCCAGACTAAGTTTTTTTGCTTGGGCTGTCTGTTTGACAGTTGCTAAAATAGCCTATTACAGAATATAGAGAACCAAGGCCATGACTTTGTATTTTTGGTCTGTTCTGTATTTTACAGCACTTCTTTTCAAGATGCACTTGCACCTGCACACAGGTAGATTGCAAACCAAAATCAGACTTAAAGAACATTGCTAGCTTCAATCATGAATTCAACATTGAATCAACAGTGGTTAGCAGCTCTGGAAAATACCCTCCTGGAATAAATAATTCATAAACTTTGTGGTGTTTGGGGATGCATATACAAAAAGTACACAGATTACTTTTATCAGTCACAGGAGGGACTGATAGTTTACGCTCACTGAAACAATTGTACAAAACAGGTGGAAGGGATGCAAGTGCTTCACCAACTGGCCTGCCAAAGATTTTGGTTTTACCTCTATAAAATGAACTAATTTTGGACTACTTCCCCAACACAGGTAATATTATTTTCATGCACATGTTGTGTTTCTGCTCACATTCCTACCTGTCTGCACTTCAGGGATGTTGTACAGCTCAAGAACTTAAATATTAGCAGCTATATATTCTGAGAAAGCATCAGGAACTGAGAATACATTATGCATCTTACTCTCTTCAGCCTCCTTTGGAAAACGATCATCCTCCACCTCTTCCTCTGGGACCATTTAAAGAAGATGAATCAATTCATAATTTGACACGCCTAATTATTACACACTGCTAATATTCAAGGATGCTGCCAGATAAAGGAGAGGGAGTAGCCTTCATTCAACATACTTTCCTGATCTCAAATCAAAGGCCTTCCTTTAATTAGTCATCTAATTAATTTAGGTCTAAATGAGGCTTCAGAGGAAAAAGCAAATTCAGATGAGGCATCATAAACGTGCAATTAGAAGTTGTTCACTCATCTTATAATTATTAGATATTTTCAAAGCAAGCCTTATACCAAGGCTGAGATTCCCTATTGTTTCTATCAGGAAAGGAAGAAAAAGCTTCTCTAATCATCTTATTTTGAAATTAATTTATATAGAACTTGACTTAATTTATAAATACAGTAACCTAAAAAGTTTAGAAAGATTTTGAAATTATTTAAAACAGCTAAAGTTATTAGAGTGATGGGCAATCAAATTCTTTGCTTTGAAACAGTTCTAGCGATTGTCCTGTATTTCCTGGATCCCTGATTATTGAAAGGCTGCTCATATTTTTTAATTCATTAACTTCTAAGAGAAGGAATCATTAATCCACCCCAAACACCATATTTCAGCACAGATTTGCACTGGATAGGTTTCAGTATTAAGCTCAATATTCAGATGCATTCTGGTACCAAGTGATGAGTGTTTAATCAATATTTAAATTCTTATGCGAGTTTCTCATGCAAGTTTCTCCTTTGCTTTGGTCCAAGCTCTCTTTCAGCACACACTGCCCACTAACCTTGGCAGAAAGGATGGCAGAATGAGTGCAGCATTATTTTCCCTATCTTTTTTGGAGGCAGCAAAGAGATGCAGCTGAAGGATGCTTTATTCTTCCAGCTACAGCAACAAAAGGTGAAGTGAGCTGCAGCATAGTAGGATTTCTATCAACACGAAAACTGTCTTGTCTGTCCTCCTTTGCACCTGTCTAGTGCTTATCTCTGAGGCAGCACTGTTTACATAGACTATAGAAATACAGCAAAGACTGAAAAAAAAAAGTGGCCTTCATTCCATGGCTTAGAAGGTAAATCCCTGGGCAAGTGAAGGAAAGGAAAGAAGTATGGTCTGTGTTCCCATCTCTGTTCTCACTTCTGGACCCCCACAGTCCACCATCTGGGCTAGCACACATCATGCTACTTCAAGTTCTTTCAGACTTCTGAAAAGCACCTTGACACAGCGACCAAACAACTGAATCAGACACAAATTTAGGGAATCTGATGCTAATGAAACATTCAGAACAATTTTGCTATTTCACCTGAATCCTAATAGCAGTAAACTCATTCTCCCCTCTTGATCCAGGTAATTCAGAGAAGCCCCACTTTCATTTAAAGTTATTATTTCGTGGAGTAGCAGGTTATAATATTCTCAGGTCATTAGCCAGAAGCAGGTCACTAACCTTTTCAAAGCGAAAGCTAAATGGGTTTACAGAGAGAAGCAATATTTTGGGGCTTTTCAACCAATCTGTTGCTGCAACAAACTTTCGAAGACTGAAGAAGCACTTTTGTTTCTTAATGCAGCACTGGAGTTTTTTTCAGCTAAATCTGTTGCTCTCATAAAATATAACGATCTCTTTCTATAAATACTGCCTTTCAGAACACTACCAATATATCAAAACTACCACTAATTCAAATGAACAGGTTTGATACTAAGAAATCATTTCAGATTCAACTCTGAGGGAGCATTAAACCTATAGTGCCAATAATACAGCCATGGCATTTCAGACTGCACAAAGACAGTACAAATTTTAATAGGGCAAATTAAGTTCTTAGTGAGCAAAGTACATTTCCCCAAAGCACTTTGAGGATGAACTCCACATGATCAAAGCATGGGGCAAGATTCCTGACACTTGCTGACCTGCACAGCCTTGTACCAGAAGATTCCTTAACACTGTGATTAGGACAACAGAGAAAGTGTAAGAGGCCTCCAGCAGGTCATTAGGCAGAAGACATTGGCATTTGAAGTGTGCACCTGATGTAAAGAGGAACATTGCTTGAAGGTTCCAGGAATAAGTGTTTACTTAAAACAAACAGGAATTCAATAGCAGCTTTTGCAGTTAGAGAACAATGAATCCCATAAATATTTTCCACTCATTTAATTTAAAAACAAATCCACTTAATCTGTGTTCTCATTTTCTGCATTTGCTCTCTGTTCTCACTATTGCAAACAATTTAAATAGGTGGAATATTTTGAGAAACTGACTTTTAAGCAGTTATTATGAAGAGATTCCTTCATATGTAGAGTAGGATATACACAAACTGAAGGCAGGCTGAACAGGTATAACCAAAACAAACAAAGCGAAAAAAGGAAAAGTCATTCTGTGTAGTCAAAATGTATAAGCAATAAGACTAATGGGTAAAGCTGCCTTCCTAAGGTCCATATTCACTTCAGTCACATGCTCCACCAGATCCTAGTCACCCCAGAAAGTACAGGAAACCCACAGAGAGTTTCTGAAATCAGACTTCAAATATAATTCCTCTTTTCCCCATCTCTTCTCTTTTAAAAATAGATAGTGGATCTCTAGCTTCTTCTTAAACAACTTCAGTTACTCAAAGAGAAAAATGCTTCTGTCTTTCTTCTCCAGTTGGGCTCTAATACTCTTAATCATCCCAGATCTAACCACTCCTAGCTGAGTCTAATGACTGGAGGACCAGGCAAGAAGGCATGGTAATACTCCTGTAGTGTCACATAACAAATATGAAAATGGGGGAGCATAGGTTTAATCAGAAATTTTAAGTCATAGATATTGTTTTCATCTGAAACAGAAAAGACACAAAGGAAAAAGAACAGCATTAGAAACCTTCCGTGATTTCTGTCCCCTGATACAGAGTTAAAGTTTGGCTTTGAGAAAGTAATGAATAGGCCAAGCATCTGGACCTTTAAAATAGTTACAGTGCTTTATGTGCTAAAACGTGCAAATTATCCAGCAGTCAGGAAGTAGTCACCAAACTTCTGAGGCTTTCTGCCCCCACACACCTTCTCCCTCCCCTTTAGGCACTTGGTCCATTTCTCCTTGTTTCCTAGGTGTGAGGTAGCTGCTGCTCCAATGGGGCTATCAAGTATCTAGGAACCCTTGACAAATGGCCACACTGCATACACAGGCTGATCTTACAACATGTTCACAGTCACTGCAAGCAGGCTGAGGGCCAGTAAATGTTTTATCCAGAGGCAGTAAACATAAAAATCAAGCCTCTCACTAGTCAGTTGAGAGGATGCATCAGGTTCATATTTCAGATGTGCTCATGAACAACAGCAGCCTACCTCCAGATGCTTCAGTTCCATTCTCAGGGAAATTTTCCTGACTGAAGCCCAGATTTTCAGAGGTACTTCCCTGGCATGCAAAACCTCTCACAGTCACATGAACCATCCAGTTAGTCCTGGATGGTTTTTTTTCTGCACATATTCTCACTGTGCTCATCATAATTATATTAAAAAAGAAGGTTCAGGTTGTTCTTTCACCAAAAACAATTCTACTTGATAGAAAGATATGAAGACATGACTGTTAAATGAGTTGCTGTGAGCTGAGGCAGGGTGTGGATTTACAGCACACACCCAGCATTTCACATAAGTTGCCCCTGAGCATGCCCTCCCTACATGGTGCTGTAGTACTCTCACTGCAGGGTGGCTGCTGCACCTGTGCTGCCAGTCCTGTGGGAAGGCACTCAGCAGCTTATTTTTATAAATCCATAACTTACACTGTTACACCACCTCTTGTTTCTGGGTCCATGTCTGTATCCATCCATCCAGACTTAAAGGAACTTAGGCCTCTAGCTTAGCTGATAAACATTTAATGGATTGACATAAGGCAAGATTATGTCAAGTTACTGCTTATATCACAAGAATGACTGTCTAGATTTTCTTTTTTAATTAAGTAATACAGTACAGGACTTTTAAAGCACAGTCCCATATGTCTGTGCAAAACTTTTGAGCTAAGCTAATAACAGATGCCCTTATTAGAATGTAGAAACAGTATGGGGCAGGTATTGGGAGTAACCAACAAGGTGTGCTTTAATTCACTTTTTTGCAGATAGATAAAAAACTTTAAGTAGACTTTTTAAAAAAGGCATTTCATACTTGGCACTGCATTAGTATTATCAGCATTTGCCTACAACAGTCTGAAAATAAACCTTTCATTATGTCCAGACATGATTTACAGATACAGTCCTTCAAATAGGAACCCTGTTCTAATTTTAAGACAAATCATCTCTTATGCCCATATCTGATTTACAGTTAGTTTTGTTCAAATAAAAATGTATGACGCAGTTTCCATTTGCATTCTGCCAGGTACTTCTATTTTTAGATGCAGGTCAACTTTATGCTCCTTTTATGTGCTTACAACTCCAATACAGCAAATGGTGCACCTTAGCAAGTTTATCTAACATTCTGCTAGATAAAAAAATTTTGCAAAATTGCTGACACAATTGTATCAACATTGATAAGAACAGCAAGGGGTTTAGACCTCCTACTTGATGGAAGTTTGCTAAAGGAAATTAATAGGTTTTTTTTCCTTTTCTTTTGTTCTTTTTTTTTAATTGTAATTTTTAATGTGGAAAAAATCAGAAAACAAAAGTAGCTCTCTGGCTACGCTCCACACTGCAACCACACTGCTCAGACACAAAATGTCCTCTTGAGTCTTTTGAGCTGGGGCTGCTCCAGAAATCTTCACTGGCTCACACTGCCAAGGCACAAGATCTCATCTCATCAGCTTTGCCCAACGTGGTCTCCACCTGTCTCTCCCACTTCCTTTCACACTCACCTCCCAGTCTCCACGATCTGCCCAAATTACTGATGACTGGCCCTTTTGGATTTTTTTATCCACTCCCAAATGTGAACTTCCTTACATCCCACCCACACTAATAGAAACAACTTCTTAGCCAAATATTTCCCCTTCATCAAGGGCACTCAGAAAACTTCTGTTCCAAAAAACACTCCACTGTTAAAAATTATGAGAATATGTAGAAAATAGGAAGTGATAGGTATCTTAATTAGTTTGTGTCTGATCCTTTGTCTGGCACATGTTTGGCTACATACAGACAATACAGATACTTCGTTAGCTAAAGGAAAAGCAAAAACCATTTCAGCACATTCTTTTTCCCCAAGTGATAAAACTGGGGTTTGTTTTTCAACAGAAGTAAAAACTTCATACATATTCAATACACTCATGTTTCTTTTCCCTTCCCTATCAAAAAATCAAGTCAAACAAATTCCTTGATCAGAAAAACAGGTTTTTTCTATTTATCTTGTCTTTGTGATGGTCTGTAGTTTATATTTTATGAAAAAATGACAACTTCAAAAACATGGATACATAATGACAAGAATATGATTTACTACTCCCCTTGAAACTAAAAAACTTACAGTCTAAAGTTTGGAAACACGGACAAAAAGGACTTAATTTACTAATTCCAGTCTCCATAAGGCCTCTGCAGCACAAGTGATGATCCTGCAACTCAAACGTGTGTTTCAGGAACCTGTAACATTCCTTGCTGCAAGCTTCTGGGAAAGAATCAACTTTTTCTGGTAAAAAGTTCTTTTTCTATTAGCTAAATGATTCTGAGTTATTTGAAACTATAAATATTTGTCCAAATGTTTATATGACTGAGAAATATTAGGTTAATTCCATCCAAACAATGAAGCAACTTCCAGCAATGTGTAACAAAAATAGTGCCTCCCTTACATTTTTACTTTAGCAAATGTCTAAAAGTGATCCCATAATCAGGAATCACAAGGAGAAATGAAAGACACTGGGAGGATGGCAACATTTGGAACAAAAACTTTTACCATAATGTAGATAACATATGTGTAGGAAGATGGACTGTAGTCAGTTTCATTTCTCAGGGATGTTCTCACTTATCTATTCTCAAAGCTTCCAAATTATTTCTTGCTTTAGAAAAACAAAACTATTTTTAGAGAATTTCTGAACTCTGGATAAATATTTTTGAATAACACTTGGAAAGCCTACTAGAATGAAAATGCCTCTTTGTCCCTCACTTAGTCTAACTGGCTCTATCAAATATTTCCCATTTTATTGAAAACACTTCCATAAACTGAGAAAACAAGATCCTGCAAATGATTATAATTAAAGTAAGCCATGATTCTGATCTAATAGGATGTTCTTTGAAAACAAAAATGCAGTCTTGATCACATTAGCAACCAGCTCTTTCAAAATCATTTATTGTAGAACTGCAAGGATTTAAAATTAAACATCAGATTAAGAACTTTGCCAATGATGCAATTACATAAGCATGTCCTTACTATTACATGGGTTAAAATTGGAGAACATGAATATGTAGTATGCAGAAAAAAAATCAGAAATGAGTTTTGCCTGTAACCAAAAGTTAACTAAGGAACTATTAGATTAAAAAAATACTGTATAGTTATTTTTGCCATATAATATTTCTCAATTTTCTACAGAATTAGTGAACAAAGTTGAAAGAAGAGTGCTACACATGCAGCTTACAAGCCATTTGCAGGAGTATTTTTTTGAAGTCAGTGCCTGAAATTTTTGCTGACTACCTATGAGTAATATATTTCCTCACATCTCAAAACAGATCTCTGGCTATCATGAAGCTACAGCACCTTACCCCAGTCCCACATTTTCCGTTGGCTTTTAAATATGTAGGAGGAGTCTGAAAATTGAAATTAAAAACTAACAAAAAAATCACAGTCCATGATGTAATACATTAATAATCATGATGTGTGGTATTGGGAAATAAGTTCTTTACTGTGAGGGTGGTGAGGCACTGGCACAGGCTTCCCAGAGAAGCTGTAGATGCCCAAACCCCGGCAGTGCTCAAGGCCAGGCTAGATGGAGCTTGAAGCAATCTGGTCTAGTGGAATGTGTCCCTGCTTATGACGGGGATTGGAACTAGATGATCTTTAAGGTCTCTTCCAACCCAAACCATTCTGTGATTCTATGATTGCTGTAAATAACTACGAAATTTGACATAGGAATAAATAAGATCTACACAGTGGAAGCAGTCTCCAAAGACTTGATAGACAACTGCAATCCAGCACTCTGATTGCAGAAACCAGTACAGGATTTCCACCACTGCTGCTTACCTATGGGCAAGTTCCCAGGATGATAGAGAAGGCCAATTCCCACCTCCTATTAAGGGCTGATTTTAGAAGCAGACTTTCACTGTAGAAAATCTGCTGTATTAAATCAGCAGTTGGAAGAATAAAACAAGGAGCAAGGAGTGTCTTTTATTGGTGGTGTCTATTATTAAATGTGTGGCAGTATCCACATCCTGCCAGTTGTTTCTCATCCTACAAAACTAACAATCATGCTTTCTGACCTCACCCTGTTGCAGAGTGATGGGATTTTCCAATGTTGTTGAAGTGCTGACACACAAGGCTAGGAACTCAGTATGTATCTGGCAAAGAGATTGATAAAACAAAACACTCTTGGAAGATAGAGCTTCAGGAAACCACCTCAGCAGGCATCACTTCCCTCACATCTTAGCGACATGGTACTGTGCTGAAACTTTAGTTTAGTGCCTAGTCTAGCACCTTCTTAAGACTCTAAATTGTGCACAGAATCTAAATTGAGCAATTGTTTATTATTACTTTTAGAGAAAAGGCAGCAGAAAGGTTTTGGTGAGCAAAGACACCTGGAACAGCTTATGCTGGATAGAAGGTGGTATAAGCAATACTGACTTTGCAATAAATCAGCTAAGGAACAGTAAGAAAATTCATTCCAGAAGAGATGGCAACAAAAAAAAAGGCAGTAATGAAGGGCTTGGAAAAATAATGTAGTAGCAAAGTAAAGTGAGGAGTTTTCAGTGAGGACTCAGAAAATGCTATCCCCTTAAAACACTAATGGTGTCCTGTGTAGCACCTAGAAGTTTCTTGTTCAACTCCCTCAGTCCAGTCATACTTGATTTATGAGAGCAAGCAGTTTGCAATAAAATTCCTCCCAAATACATTTTAAGGGTTGTTAAAGCTATCACCTCTCTTACAGTACGTTTGAAAGTGAAGCCACAAAATGGATAAAACACATAATAAAACACTTACACCATAAACCCATAAAACTAGATCACAAATAAAACTGTAACGGCCAATAAAAGTCATTCGGATTTAAAAAAAAAAGAAATCAAACCAGAAAACAACAAAGTACACTAAGAATACCCCTCCCAACCTCTCCCTTCCAACCTTCACAGGACATCTCCATAAAGTTAAGTTGTTCTGGCCTAGTGGAATGTGTTCCCCATGGCAGGGGGCTGGAACTAGGAGTGATCTTTGAGGTCCCTTCCAACCCAACCGTTCTATGAATCTATTATTCTGTACTTCAAGCATCTTAAGATGTTCAAAACAGCATGACATCAAAATGTAAGAAAGCATATTGTAAATAACTGGTAATCCTCAAAACAGGGTATAAATTTGGACCTGGCTGAACACTTATCAAATCCTGATTTTGCAAAGTCAAGCTGATTTGGTCTGAATTTCCATGCTTTCCTTGGAGTCGTTTGGAAGGGAAGAAGAATAAAACCTTAAAACCTTTCTCTGATGTAAACTCAATACCTTGTTTCAAAATACTGTTACTTAAATACAAACTTTGGTTACCTCCCCAAGGCACTAAGTGTGCACAAAGAATCAAGTCCAGTCTCAAGCTGTCGAAGGATCCCGGTCTGAGACAGAATTGAGAACACCAGAGATAGGTTTATGTTAAAAGCATTTGTGTGCAGGTAAGCTACTTTGTTCACCAAGTCACCTGCAGCTTTTCACCTGAACAAAATACTACACTCAGAAATAGCCTGAGGATATAGGAGCTCCCTTGTGAGTTCAGCCTGCCACTAGCACAGCTTTGGAGCTGCAGGGCACAGCCCAGTTCTTTACCCCCAGACACAGCAAAGTCCCACCCATGAACCAGAACGACAGATGAACAGGAGAAACACTGAAGGATGCTGTTCAATTAAAATAGACTTCACCTTGCCCAACTTGAATATGACCTGGTAAGCCTGCAATATCACTTCCAGCCAGATTTGACTGCACTCAGAGCCATTCTTCCCCTCTACAATACTCACTGTATATACTTCGTGCAGTAGAAAGGGGAGCAGTCACAACAAACTGAATTAGTGCCACCAGTGTTTTACTTAAAGTGGGTCAGCAAAGATTGGACAATCCCACTCTAGGAAGTCAAATTCAACTCAGACTACAAACTCAACACAGCAACAGCTGTGCTGCATGTACTGTTGCCATGAGTACATGCATGTTAGCACATCTGAGAGACATTATGGAATAAAAAGTAATGCAATCTCTAATGCAAGCTGAGAAATTGAAAGGAAAATTTGGGTCTATTACACAACCTTAAAACTGAAAGTGTCTAGTTGTGACACAGGAAAAGAAAAACATAGTCAATAAACATTGAGGGAAAATGGAAGACATAAATTTTACTTACTTTTTTTGAGACACTCTCCCCTCCCTGCACCTATAATTAGCAGGGATACATTTGCTTTGAAGCTCTGCCTTGGTTCACTTTGAGGTAATCCAATTCCAACATGGCTACAGAGATTTTGGCACAGCCTCACTTTAAGAGACAGCCTTTGCAATTAAGAGTTCCTGCTGGATTTGTTCTGCGAAGTATGTAACTGGCATGTTTGCTGATGCACTTCATTTCAACAAATTGTAAACATTTTTCTTTATTTTGTTTACCTCTCCTTTGAGTGTAAAGATATGCATATTTCTCCTCTTAATGCTAAGAAGTGAATCACGTGAGCATGTTTACTGACATCTTCCAGGCTCCTTTTATGAGTAGCTCAGTATTAAGCTAGGAGGGAGGAGAGAAGTGGTTTCCCTTCCTGGGGGAACTCCTTTGACCAGGACTTTAGAACCAACGGCTAACCCTGATTGGCTTTGCTGGGTTAAGGACAGGGTGGCACAGGACTTTGGCTAGAGCTGAGATTGTGCCAATCAAGTGTCAATATACTCAACCACGACAGATAAGGCTGCTCCTTCACTCAGTACTGAGCAATCAAGGTTCGGGTCAAGGAAATATCAGTAATCTACAAAGATAAAATGCACTGGAGAGACAGGAAATTGGGGACAAAATGTCTGTTCATTCTCTTCTGGCTGCAATTTCTATCATGTCCCTAAATGTCAAGCCAAACCCACTCTCACTGTCACTCTTCCTAAGCAAGCCATCAGACCCCTCAATTTAAATTAAGCAGAAATCCTTAATAGAAATCACAGATAAATCAATATGCTCTTAAACGCTGGACTGGTATTTTAAGTCTTCCAGAATCATAGAATCATCAAATGGTCTGGGTTGGAAGGGACTTTGGGGATCATCTAATTTCAACACCCCTATCATGGGCAGAGATGCCACTCCCTAAATGACGTTGCTAAGGGCACCATTCAACTTGGTCTTCAACAGCTCCTGAGAGAAGGCATCAGATACATTGCTAAAAATATTTGCATCTAGTTCTTTCTCTCCATCTTCCCTTAATATTCTCTTTAGACTGGGTCCATCCTTTCAAATTGTAGAAGGCACTGGCTCTATCTCTTTGCCCTTATTTCTTACGTAATCAACAGCAGCAACATAGCAACCCATAAATTCAGGCAGTGTAAGGGAAGCCAATTTAATTTTAATTTAGAACTAATTTCATTCACTCACACCCTCATATCCACATATTCATAAGCACCTGAATGTGCATGCCCAAGTAGTTTGCACAAAATTCAGGTGGTAGACTCCTGAATCCAGGAGGTCTGTCTACTACTCCTTGTGACAACACAAGAGAAAAAGGGACACCAGCTATGATGTTGTCAGCAAGAACAGGCTCACTCTGGGAGGTAGGGCTTCTGGGGGACCTGTCAGAATTAAACCTGATAGAATTCTTTATCCTGTAGGTTAAATGCGAGAACTGCATAAAAGCAGGAGCAGGCATGATTACATAATTGCAGAGCTGGGACGCTGCCAGCTGACAGCAGAAGCCCTAACACCCCCTGTGGGCAGAATGCCGAACACCACAGGACACTGACATCCCGTCGTAACTTCCTTCAACCCTGGACTTTGCTGGCACCAATGGTCAACAGTTGCTGATTTCTTTGCAGCAACATTATTTAACCTAAAGGAATTGTTAAATGCATTTTATTCACCTACAAATGGCATTTCTTCTCTTCAGCTTACAGAGGTGGCATGTAGTTTTGGCTTTTTTCTTGTAACTCCTCAACATTCTCCCTAGAGATCTCTATGTTATTTTGCCTCTCTCATTCTTCTTACTGCTTTATAATGTGATCTATGGTGAAGTCTTCCTTCCCCTCTCCTATATGGGCTCCTTAGACAGCTACCATTCCTCTATGGCACAGACTAAGACAGCTCTTCCCCTAAACCAGCTTGTGAAGCAAGAAATTAAGATGATAGCCACAACTCCAACAGCAACAGCAAGTTCCAGGTAGCATGAGAGATCTCAGATGTTACTGCTGCAGTAGGCAGCAAGACACATGAACCAATTCTGCCTACAGAGATTAAATACAGGCCGCATACTAAGGAATTTCCATGGTTACAGAGATGGCTTTCCCATTTTACAAATGGGGTTTAAGGCATTTTTTTAGGTAGGTTTTATCAGGGTCTCCCCCAAAGAGATCAAAACCTTCAGAATTCCACTTTTAAAAAGTTACTTAAAATGGTACATTTCAAAACAAGAGGAAAAATTTAGTATTCAAATTTTGCAATGCCAAATAGCAATTTAAAAAGATTTAATTTTAAAGCACAGAATGGAAACTTGGTCCTCTTCACAAATACAAGGTACACTCACTGTTCTGAAGGAAGATCATGCATGAAGCAGCACTGTTCATTCAAAGAACTGAGTTTTAAGTCAGTTAAGAATGACAGCTAATAGGGAAGAAGAAAACATTTTAGATTTCTAAACGCTGTTTCTAGTTTCTACTGCTTAGCACTACATCATGTCGACAGTAATATATAAATAGCAAGTAACGTGATTATGCTGAAGGCTATGCACAACCTCCAAAGCTAAATCAGAATAAAAAAATATACTCTGTTGAAATTTTTCATTACAAAAAATTACAGAATGAGAAGACAGGTTTCAGGAACAAATTCACAGAAACTAGGCAGGCTAAGACATGCAAATATGTGACAAATCATGCACTGCACACACACATTGCACTGAGGACTAAAGAACTGCATAGATTGAAATGCTGTGTTACCACGGACAGATATTATCCAATGAGCTTTTAAAACTATGCATTTCATTAACAGTGGCTAAATTTTGTTGTGTAACTAGCCTACAGTGATTTGCAATCTTCCATTTTGGTTCTACAGGAAACTTTCATACCCATTACTAGAATACAAAGTCTGAGAAGCAAAGAATTAGGCCCCAAGTTTTGTTGGTTTTATATACAACTTTATTTTATAACAGTATTTGAGACAGAACATCCTAGCTACAAAAACTTCAGTTGGTATTTCTTTTTCTCCTCACCTATTAAAAATGGCAAACAGAAAAAGCTTTCAAAGCTTTAGCTGGTACCCAACCATGTGCCAGACAAAAAAGAGTCAATAAAGGTACTCTAGAACACAATCTTAGCTGAGAAGCAATACAGAATTCCAACTTGATTCAGCTGCTTGAGGAGGTTTGGGATCCATCATCTCAGCAGCCTGAAGCCAGATTACTTTCTAACTAGTTAGATGACCTTTCAAATGTACAACTCCACATTACTCCCAGTCCCAGGGACAGTACTGATAATGCCCCTGCTTATTATAGCAGCCAGGATGAGTTTGAACCTGCTTTTAATATTTTATATTCATTCTTCAATACCCAATTTCTTTGTGCCATTAAAAGCAGTATTTACAGTTTGGTCCTGTCTCTTTACTATTACCAAAGCCTATTTCAAGGATCCAGACTTGTCTCATGTTCTTCAGTTTCATCAGGTAGTTCTTCAGCAGATGCATCACACACATTGTCCTGGCCATCTGCAGGCTGATTTGGCTCATCAGGTTCCCCAGCTGCAATCTGAGTTGTTTCTTCTTCCTCTTCTTCCTCAACTTCCCCATCATCCTCTACATCCATCTCAAACACCCTGACATGGCGGAGGTTTGAACTTAGCTACAGAGGTAATGAGAAGTTCCTGTTAATGACTAATTAAGTAAAAACACCAAGAGCATTTTAATTGTCTGCGATTAGCTTTAGAAATAACCCTTATCTTTGAAATGGAGGTTTCAAGGGAATTAGCAACTTTTTTATTGCTCTACAGGCTGAGAAGTAAAGCAAGCAGACCTATAACCTTCTGTTACTGTGCTATTAGACAGGTATGACTGTATCCTGACACACTAATAGCAGATTATGAAAAAACAATCTATTTGTTTAAAAAAAAAAAAAATGGTAACTTTTAGGTTACCACTTCAGTCAGCACACTTCCTTTAATAGACAGACTTTTTCAGAGATACTGCACTTACCACACAGGAAACTTTTCTAATGCCATTTACAGAAACATACTGAGCTTTCATATTCTCCAGCACTCTCCACTGACTCTCCAAGAAGACAGTACGTGTGGGTATCTCACTGCTTCGCTCATCCAGCCTGCACACAGCAAGGAAAAAAGCACAAAGCTGGTTCACAAGAAACAACTGCAGTTCTAAGAAAAACCTCCAGTTTCTCATGTCTAAATTTCATCACATGCAACAGGCCAATAAGCCTCTGAAACCATAATACCTCTACAATACTCTAGAGCAGGAGATCCAACTGTAGAGACACAGCATGTCCCAGCCAAGTTAAAAACATTACAGCAGGTGAGAAGGGAGTTATTAAGTCTAATCTTCCCACAAGAAATAGCTATAGCAGGATGTGGGTGGCTTTTCTTCAAACCTCTCCTCTGCACAAAGAGGAGTTTCTGAACACAGTCCTGAATGCAGTGCCTTCCCTTACACAGAACTTTAGCCTCCATGACCTTTCAAATATGCATCCCTACCCCACACCCTACCTCTTACAACAGCCAGGAATAATTTGAACTTGCTCTTAATGTTTTCTGTTCATTCTTCAATGCACAATATCTTTGTGGCATAAAAAAGTTAACTTACAGTTTAACACGGCTCTTTATTTTGAAATAAAAATGCATTTTAAGCAAATCACCAGAGAAGAATGGGAGAAAAGTAAAAGCAAGGGACACACAGCAACTAAAGGATTGGATTCACTGCTTGAACTACACTGGCCTTTGTGTGTTTGTCCACTTTCACCTGATGCTCCCCTTTACCTGCCAATGCAGACAGCAGTACCAGTTCTGATGTTTTAAGGTTAAGCTGACAATATTTGTAAGGGTGACTGCCAGGGAAAGATCAAGAAATACCTATGTATTCTTATTACAAGGCAGAGGTATATGAGCACAGATACTGCAAACATCCTAAATTGAAGTATTCTGATCAGAAAAGTTAGCATCTTCTAGAGAAATGAAGTTTCCTGATTCTACAAGGTGTCTCCAGCTGATCTTTGCATTTCATGACAGCCAGGTACAGAATTAGTATCAGTATCAAAAAACCCAAAAGCAACCTCCCAAAACTCACAAAACAAACTGTTTAGAAAGCTTTCATCTCCTCCATCCTATTCTCCTGGCACAAAAAGAGTTTATGTCTTTTGAATATTTACACACACGCAAAGTATGAGTAACTGTACACAATTCCAATATTTGCTTAATTTGCTTGTCAGTTCTACATTTTCAGATTTTCTCAAGGTTTTTCAATACCTTTCCATAGAATCCCAAATGAATTTCCTATCTTGATCCTCATCTGTATATACTGAAGATAAAGGCAGCTGAGCCAAGACTCTCTCCTTCCCCTCTTGTTGCACACTCTCTTTCAGAACTACAGTCACAGTTTCATCATCATAGAAGTGAGCATCCAAACAACTGTAGCATCTATAGGAAAATACTTTAGAAAGCATCAAGTAATAAAAGACAACACAGAACTAAAATATTTTAAAGTTGCACAGCACTCATGTTAAAAAGTATTTAGTACTTAAGAATGAGCTTTATTGTAAATAATAAAAGAGGTCAGTTGTGCAGCTATGACACTGAATGATAGCCATAACCTGGCAGACTCCTCTATCATGCAGGAGAAATTATTCTGAAGCGGGAAAAAAAAGCAACTCACAAAAAAACCCTTACTAGCAACTTTCACATTTCAGATGAAACATAAGAAACAGTGAACATAAATACCAAAGAAAATTTAGAAATACAGCTGAAGGTACTGAGGGCAAATCACATCTGGCTTTTCTACATGAAAAGGACAAGTTTAGTCTATCATATGCTTTGTAAGATGGCTACATCAGCCATACCAAGTCTCATCTTACTTAAAGAATATCACAGAGATAAACAATACTTGTTTCCAGCTAGATTTGTTTCTTGCACACGTGGTAAAAACTTGAGTATTCAATTGAAAAACTAAAATTTATTTGACCTTGAGATGAAACGCGAAGTAAGATTCGGACAACTCTGCAGCTTCGTGCATCTGTGCCATTTCTCGCACCCTCATTCACCCAGGTGAGTTAACTTCAAAGGTAACAATGCAAGAAAACCCCTAGGAAATATGATCTTTAATTCAGCAATCTGCTGAAAATATAATTTGAAAAATCAAATATACTGACCTGGAGTCTGAGCTCTCATTTATACTGTTGTTCAAGAAGTTTCCAAACTCTACTGCAAGAATCCCATTACTGACAGACCTAGAACAACAGAGTTAACTATTTCAGTGACAAAAACCTTTCCCTTCACTGAGAATCCAAAATCTCTAATGGCAACTGTGGTACAAGATGGTGTAAAAGCCTATCCAAGCCTAGCACAATACATAGCTACATCCCAAAATTATGTGATTGGTGGATAGGAACTTTTCAAATTCTTCTGCTTCTCAGAAAAATGTGACTAATGCAGTCAAATGGAAAACTACATCTGGCTTATGGATGCAGTTCTTTGCTGAACACCTTGCTCAACTGTCCTAGTCTCAGGTTCATTATGTTAGTTGTTAATCCACAGCAAAAGAGGTGAGATTGTTTTAGGTATCAATGAGGGAGGAACTAGAAGTCACCACAGGGCAGGAATTCTGTCACCAGCAGCTGTCAGCTGGAAACACAAAAGATAGTTTCACCATGTGCTTTCCTTAGCTGTAAAAGTGCTCTACAAATTCCCACTCCATCACAGTCTCACCCAATTCACTGTCTCCTCAAATTAAATGACAGATTATAAAAATCAGTATTTTACAGAGAGGAGGTTTTGTTGCTTTTAAACCTAGCTTATTTCAGGCATCTCACTGATATAATGCAGCTTGAACAGTTGTATCAGCACACCCATGCTGTGAGAAATCACACTGAGGTACACACATCCACACCCCCAAAGAGATGCATTCTATTTGATGCACCTGTGAGTGCAGTCCCCATATTTCAAAAAGTATTAAATTACAGACTGCAAGACATTAATCAAAGAATACTATTTACACTAAGACAAAGCAACACTGGAAGCATGATTCTCTGTAATTTTTCAGAAGTTTGTCTGTGAGCAGCAATCTAATGGAGTCTGATTTTTTCCTTATCCCAGAACCATCTTGGGTCTTGAGATCAGATTTTCAGAGTCTAATACAACACAAACTTCTGCTGCAGTTTCCTGCTGCACTTCTTAATGTACTCCTCATTTTCTCTAGTATCCAAGAAAGATTGTATTCATTGTGCTCATTCCTTATTTTTACAAATAGATTTACATTGTAATTGTCTCTGTACAAATGTGGCAAAGCTCACACACCACTGTTTCCCTCTTTTTGTCTTACCTGGAAGTATCAGTATGTCTCCTCAAAATGTGTATTTTCGAAATAGAATTTTCTAACATGGTGAAGAGAACATAATGTAAATTAGATGTTTTGTCGTTCCACCTGCAATGTGGGGAAGAAATGAAAATTTAGATAAGTTTTAATATTGGGTAAACTACATGGAACAAGGAATAGCAGCATACTTACAGAAATGGTAATTTAAATAACTGAGGTGTGGAATCTTCACTGCAAAGGAAAGAAAACAGTTTATAAAAGGCCACTCATGCATGAGTTTTAGTTGCACATTTCTTTAGCTGTTTTTAGTAAAGAAATACCTTTGAGAAATTTTGTAGAGAGACATGCAGACTGCTTGATGCACTGACTTTCCAATCACATCCTAACAAATAATAAAAATAGACCATAAAAGACCAGAAGTTACTCATAATTATACATGTTTTTAAGGCAAAAAAACCCCAACCAACCAACAACCTCTGAGCGCATCTGAAAGAAAACTCCACCAATATTTATCCAGGAATAAACATCCCTAATGCAAACCTGACTGTCACTTCATACACTTGTTTCATGTTTCTCCATATTACACTAATGTATTGCCAACTAACAGAGTTATCTGGTACACAGCACACACACACACATAATTAACATTAAAACCAGATCCCAAAATCATGTGAATAGAATATGTTAAACAAAACAAATTCCCCATTGTGCTTTCCCTGGCCAAAGGCTTGAGATATTCCAGCAGTGAAGTTGGACTATACCCAAGTTGTAGGCACTCAAAGGCAAAGATTAAAGCTTCAGACCTTGCTAAGCATGACTGCTACCTTCAGTTGACCACTATCCCTAAAAGAAAGTTGTAATTTGTAAAAACTGAGCTTACTGCTGGCTTTTGTAAACACTGTTCAATGATGCCTTCCATTTGCCTTTTGACAAAATGCAGTGACTTCTCAGGGTAGTAGGGAAACAAAAGTGGGCTTTCTGTAAACAGACAAAGTTAATTTTAAAAATGCTTGTATCTCTCTAAAAACATATCACACCACTATTACATCTAAAGACTATTTTCCAAACAAAAATGCTACCATTTTCCCTCTTTTTATTGAATTAAATAGGCAGAAAAAGGCAACTGTGGCAAATTCTATTATACACAGCTTATGCTGTCAAGGTTTCACAGTCTTTGGTTTCTAAAGTTAAACTAGAATAATTGTCACTATCTACTCATAATAGTCTCTTACTTCTTTCATCACTAATTAACAAAATAGTCTCAGACTCCAGTGAAAGAGAACAAGTTAGGACACATGCCCCAGGTACAACCTAAGCATGACTATTACTTTCTTGAACTGGAATTAAGATATCCTAAAATAGACCTCTTCTGGGATTCCTTCCAAGCCAACACTTCTAAGACTGATGCAGAAAAGATGGGGAACTCCCATATCCACCAAGTGGTAATTGACTGGGTAAGCAGCTACATAAACCCTGTGCAAAATAACAAGGCCCATTTATTTCATTCCACTCAGATGAAGACCAATGAGTAACACTACAGAAGTAACTCATAAGCATGAAAAAACATAACTCTTCAACATTTGTTACATTCTACATAGATCTTGCATTCACTTCTTTTTCATGAAAGGACATTACCTTTAAGATGAGTACTATCTTTAAGAAAGTTAAACCACTGGTTTCCCTCTGTATTAGGTGGTGATACAAGGTCATCATCTTCATCTTTCAAGTACTAGAAAAGAAACACACATTTTTAAGACTGCAATTTAAGAATAGGGAACATCAGAATTCACCTTCACTATTGGCTCTAATGAATATATTATACATTTCTTGTTAAATTAATATGCCATAGTCTTAAAACTAAATATTCCACCCCATTTAGAAACAGTACGAAAAATCAACTATTGTTTAAGATCATGGTGATATTTCCCTAAGAAACTGATTTTTAAATCAAGTATGAACACAAACGTTTTGAAATGCAGTGATTAATGCCATATAGACAAACATATCAGTTTTACTGAAGCTGGCTTTTAGAGTTTTACTACTGCTGCAAAATGTTTTTGTCTTTTCCTAAAAATACAGCATGTGTAAAGTGAAACTACAAGGTTTTAAACTCTCACTAATAACAAGGTGAAACAATTTACTCTCTTTTACCATTACCGGTATGTGCAACACAGAGCAAAAGGGCCAGGGAAGAAAAGTGGACACAGCTTTAAAAGCTTCCCTATCTAAGGATTTTCTCATTTATTCTTTTTGCATTTATTCCTAAGTTCTTTACCTGGCCAACTCTCTCCACATTGAAGTACTTTCCTTTACGATTGTAAAGTTCAGGTGCCTAAAAAAATAATGCAAACAAACCCATTATTTAAACACGAAAATAAAGAGAAGTAGTAAACAAAAAGATGATCAAATTATTTTATTACAAGATTTTTCAGACTTGGCTATTGTCAGCAAAAATACAGTCAAGTCATGTACTTTGAAAACCAGTATCACTGACCTCATTGAAGTGCTCAGTAAGAAAATCAGCAACAAATGTGATATCTTTTTGAGTCATCTAAGAGGAAAAAAACAGTGAGAAAAGGGTAAGAAATACATTTCAATGAGCACAGAACACACGTTCCATAGGCTGCACAAGCACAGCTCCCTCAGCCTGTGCTCACAGGGCAAATGTTCCAGCCTCCAGCTTGCTTGGGAGTGCTCTGATGAGCTCATCCCAGACCATTCTTGTCTTGTACAGGATGGTCCCAAACCAGAGATGCAAGTGACAAGTGCTAAATAAGGACAATAACTCCAACCCCTGACCTCCTGGCCATGCTCTCATTACTACAGCCCTGGTCAACCCCGCTCACCCTTGTCAGGGCACACAGCTGGCTCATGCCCAGTGTGCATCCAGTGATTCCCACATCATCTTGGCAGAGCCACATGGGCTCCAGCAGTGCACTCACAGGGGGTTAAACCCACCCACAACAGAACCTTGCATTTTGTCCTTTATTAACCGCAGGAGGTCCCTTCCTGTCCATTCCTCCAGCCTATCTATTTCTGGAAGGCACTGCTGCCCTTAGGTGAGGGCAGTGTGATGGTGGCTGCAAATTTGATGCAGGTATTATTATATTATTGTGTTATTATATATTGCCTCTTCACTACTGGGGCATTGATAAAGACATTAAGATCTCACTCTGATAACTTCATCATTTAGGGCACATAAAGAGCTGCTATAGAGAGGCCTTGCATACCCAGCGTACTAAATACAGTAGTGTTGACAAAGAAAGCAGAAAAAGTAATTCATGCACAACAGCGTATTAGTGTGAATGTGCAGGCATCTACCTTCTCAAACAAATGACACAGACACTACTCTTTAGGACACTACCCTGGAACAAAAAGAAACCTTTAATTCTGCTTTCAAGATGAGCAGAATACAGAGGATATCACCATTTATCAGAAAATGTAACTTTTACCTTGTTCAGTTCTGGAAGTACATGATCTTCTGACATTCTCAACATGGCTGAGGGAAAAATTATATTCTTATTGCATTAATACCATTTTCCTAATATTCTTAAGTTTTCAAGCATATGTAGTAAGACATTGCTGTTAAAAAAGATTACTTCATTAGAACCTGTAAAAGAACCTGGAATGAAGAATTATAAATCAAGACTGAAATTAAGTCTCTCTAGTCTCACCAGCTTACATTACAAATCTTGAAGAATTTTTATCTTTAATCTTTTCCAACTGCATTCTACCCTATACGAGACTGAAACAAAATTATTATGAAAAGGGCTCATAGGAATTTTTTCATGTCCATACTAAGAGTACTAAAATGGATATATGTAAAATACATTGAAACTGTCATGCTCAGAAAAATGTGTTTTAAGAGAATTGCACAGGATTAATTTTATGTCTACAAAGCTTGGATAAAGTTCTCTGTTTAGACTGAAAACAAACAAATAGTGAACATAACATTATGATGGACAACTCTGATAGTTCTGCTTTCTGCAATTTTTAAAATTAGAACTATTATATTCCTGCTAATAAGTGCTAACACTGCATTTCTTGTGCTTTTACAGTATCTGGTAATACCACCTGGTTTTTGTAAAGTAGTTTCAAAAAGATCAAACAGAAGTTATAAACTTATTCATAAGTCCTTTATAAAAACAAGAGGCTAAAATACAGTGTGCTTCACTTCGTTCGAACATTTTCTCTGCAGCTACCCAGACACAACTGAAAGTGGCTACTAAGTGCATGTGGACATTCAGAGACTGTTTACATCTGTGCAGAATCTTACAAGTAACTAGGCTGTCACAGGACAAACAGCAAGTAACAGAGTAAAAGATAATTAAGTTATACTTCAAATTTAGTGTAGACTAAAAGTCCCTTATTCTTCTCCAAATCAAGACCAGTAAACTGCTCATGAAGCACAAAACAGTTTGGAGCAGCATTACAGGTCAAGTATATACAACACTCACTCTACATATACTAAATTTAATTGAGAACTACCAAATTTATAATCTGTGTTTAATATTATAATTACTCTTGCCTCATCAAATATATCCCTTTACAGTCCAGAAACTTTATATGATAGGAAAAAAAGAGATGGTTATTACTAAGATTGGCCTAGTTACTTGCCTGCATTTCAATGGTTACAATATAAAAGAGATATTGGATGATTACTATGTGACCAATCTTACCAACATAGAGCCATCGAAAAAATGCCTTGAAGTTTTTCATACTACTGTCGATCACTCTAAACAAGAAACAAGAAAAGCAGTTACAAAATCTGACTGTCACAAGCTGCTCCAGATTTAAGTCCCATCTTTACCACAGAAAGGCCCACATGCACTGCCAGTTTTTTTCAAAACGGCCAATGCAACATTTCAAGAAAGACTATTCGTGTGGTATGAGTCTGACATGCAGTGAGACAAGAGGAAAGTTCACCACCAACAGAGGAGTCTTGCTCTCCCAACCTCCTCTACTCCTAGCCCATCAATCTCCTCCAAGACTGAGGAGGAATGTTTTTTAAACTCTCCCTACTTTATACTTACTGAAGCAGCTCATTTGCCTTCAGGATGAAAGAACCAACAGCAGTAATAGCCTCTGTAAATAAAGCTGACCATTATTATTAAGCTTTCACAAGTGAAATCAGAGCAGGTAGGTAGCACACACACACACTACTGTACCATCAATTCCAGATGCATCTAATCCCAGAGACTCATATTTTTGTTTCCATAAAGCCATTCCTTTCAATTCACTCAAGTGGTATAAAAGTGCCTCAGAGCCACTAGGAATGCAGAGGAAAGAAGTATAATTTTTTATTCACTCTCTGGAAATTCAGTGCTCTGTTGCATGCTACATTTTTACCATTGAATGCACAAAGTGCAAGCTTTATAAGGCGGTCTGACATGAACGAGAGGTAAGGTATCACTTCAGAGAAAAGCAGATATTGTCCCAATGACACATAAAGTTAGTATGAATGTTTTGCATGGATCCTATAAAACACATCAGCCAGCAATTTATAGGTGATGTATCATGGAGATTGTTCAAAATACTTCACTAGTTCTCTACTATGCAAAAGTAAAATAATACATTTTGCCATGATCACAGTCTCCGTACCAGCACACCTACACAGAAAGCACCACCAAAACAGCATATTGTCTTTTAGCAATGCATATAATATGCCATTTAATCTATAATTCATTGGAAATTCTGTGACTTACCTCTGCAAATGACTTATAACCAACTTTTGTATACTGGAATAGGAAGACTCTATGGACTGACCAAGTTTTTTTAAACCCTGTTAACGAACAAATACAATCATATAATAATGTTCTGTTAACCTAAAAATTACTAAAAGATATCGAAATAGATTAGTTTAGTATGTTTAAAAAAATGTTAACATACCTTTACTGTCAGTTGGTTCATTAGTAATGCCTGAAGCTCCAGACTGAAGAAGGTGGGGAGAGAACCAAATAGGCATTTAATTTTGTGTTTCAACATCAGGTGCAAAGCCAGACTCATATAAAACAACAGTAACTACCTTGCTTTGCCCCATAACAACAGCTGCATAAACTCATCTTGAACAGAAGTGGTTGTATTCTTTTCCTGTCAGTCAAAATGATTGAAATAAGATAGGTGAAGAGATTAAATCCAGGCTACCAAATTATCTCACAAACACTCCATATAAAGAATTTCAAAGAACTCACCCATACCTTTGAATGTTAAAATCAGACTACTAATCACTGAAAATTTTCTGATCACTGCAATTTTTCTAGTATTTCAAGTTATTTTCAACTGCATTACCCAATAAAAATTCTAAGCAGTCTGCCAGCACCAAGAATCTATTTTAAAAAATAAATAAATTACATGATTCATTAACTTCTGGCCATGGTCAGTGAACACAAAATTTAAGCAAATCCAATAGCATCTTAAACATGGATAATTATATGTGCTCTCTTGAACTAGGCTGTAAGTGTTGTTACTGAACATTTACAGTAATCAGTTTATCCATGACTTAAGTACAAAGAGCACAACCTTAAATAGAAAGCAACTGATCAACATCTGGGCAACCTGAAAGCTATGAATTTTTAAAAATTCAGAATAAATAAAAGTATCACAATACAATTATTGTACACAGGTACCTTAAGCATCAGAGCACTTGACACACAATAACTTCCAGGCTGTCTCTGAACTTAGAGACTGTTATCTGGAGGCATCATGCTTGAACATTAAGATATGCAGTAGACAAACAAGAACAACAGAACTACTGCAAAAAGTATTTTTCCAAAAGGATGGTTAATCTTACAGTACCTGTACAAACTTTGTTAGTCGTGAATCCATCTGCATAAGTATTTCCTCCCATGCTTCACACATGCATGTCAATGACAGCTTTATATACTGTAATACAGAAACTGGTATTAGTATTATTTCCTTTCACCCCTACAACAACACATTCAAAAAATGGATGTTACAATATAAAGGGAAGATATACTGTAGATCTTATATAGAACTGATTATCAAATTCCAAGTTGCAGCTCTATGTTTACTTAAAACCAACTCAAGCTTCCTACTAGAAAACGTTTATTTCACTTGCATTAGAATGCCAAAGCCTGCAGAACCACGAGACTAAAAGGATAGTGTAACACAACTGTACCTGTAACAGAGTGGAAATGTGAGTAAACTTCCTGGCCATTCGAGTTACCTCAGGCAAGTAACTTGATAATAGACTAGTGTCCAACTATAACAAATGAAAAAAGCAACAGTTAACAGATGATTTGTCTTTTAACAATATACAGATTACAGAAATAAAAGACTTGAAGGACCAACAAATTCTCCTAGTTCTCAATTTCTAAAGTTTGATTCTATGAGGAAAATACATTTAATTCAAAGAAGCAATAACTATTTTTAATACACCTATAAAAACCCCTGGTAAGGTTCCACATTTTGGAACTCTAAGAGTAATAGTTTTAAGGATGACTGCTCTGGATAGGATAATCAAAAGAATTGCTGTTACGCCTTTGTGTGCAGAATGAAGAAAATCTGAATAATTGTAACTGCAGTTGAATAAATTCATGTTATTCTAAAAGTAGTATTTTAAAAGAATGCCTCAGATCACCATTGTCAGTCTCATCAGTGAAACTGCATGTTAACATCATAAATTCAAAAGCAAAACTGGAGTTAATTTCAGAATGGCTTCAACTGGTAGTTTTGTTTTTCTGCAAATAATGGGAAAGCAATAAAGCTCCCAGAATGTAATTTTAAAAGCAGTTTTACTTTTAAAAAACATTTTAAAATTAGTTTACTTGCCTGAAAATATGTTATCTCTGCTTCACTGTCTGAAGAGCTTTGTATCTCCGTAATAACTGACAGTGATTTCAAATCACTAGACAAACATAGTCCACGACAAGAACCTGCCACCTGAAGGATTCAAGTTAGGCTCACAAGTTAATAAAACATTTCATTTCCTCTAAGACATATTTACTGCTCTAACACATTGACATACAAAGACTGTGTTCAATGACATGTAAAAATGAAATGTAATTTTCAGCTACTACTCAGAAAAAACCCCCACTCTTTTTATTGCTATTAACAGTGAACTTTTAAACAAGATGTTAAATTTCCCAGTTACGATGTATTTCCATCAATAACCAACAACCCAATCAATTAGTTTTGTTAAATTCAGCAGCCCAGTTTCACTTATGTGTAACCATATTTTTCACTCAATTCAGCTGTAGTTTGGTATATTATGAAGAAAAAATATGGAAAGGAACCAAACATACCCCATTTACTGTAGCAATCTTGAACATTCCATAAGCATATATCTCAATAAATCCTGAGCTGCCACCAAGGACAAGGGCATTAAGTCTGTAAAAATAGAAGAATGTGTTAATAAACATACTGAAAAAAAATTGGATACACACAGATATAATTCTTAATACTAAAATTCCATCCCTTTAATAATGTTCCTCTGAAGAAGCACTGCAGAAAAGGAAACACTGTGTTACCTTCCACAATTCAAGAAATTTAAAAACTAACAAATTACCTTGGATTTTATTGATAAAACCTCTCCCTAACATTTATATTAAGAGTATCAATTACTAGATTAACTGAGAGAATAGGGAAAAAATAGCACAGTTTAGTCACAGAGTCCTTTTTCACTAAAAGTATCAAGTTTCTAGCAACCTTCCCCTTAGCAATGCAGGCTGCAAGGCATTATTACAAAGCTACTTTGAATTACCCTGATTATATGCAGAGTGAGTTTGTCACACTCGCTCAGTGGCACTCAGCACCTCAAAGGCAATGAACATTTGAAATGATGCAGCAGCAATAACAGCCACAGAAGTAACAACAGCATCAGAAACAGACACCCAGTTCAAAGAATAGTCTGGGACAGACAGGTCTATGTTTTGCTCATTTATTAACACATATGTGCTACGCGGGCTTGGGAAAAAGCCTACAAATACAAGAAAATTAACTGCAACTTCTGCCTGTTATATATCTAAATAAACATACGTTGAGGCAGAATGTTTCTGTTAAAGCCAACACAGAACTTAGCAAAACAGTATCTTAAAACTTTTGGTGTGATTAATTGAGTGGATGAAGAGAGTAGAGAGAATTCACAAAGCTCCTACACTACAGACAGCACACTCTCTCTCAAGCAAGGGAATCCCACAGTAAGAAGAGCTATCGAGTTTTAAGAAGCAGTAACTGGTGATAGAGATGCAGATTTGAATTAAGGAGGATGGTTCTGAGTGGTGAGACTGTAAGGAACAGTGAAATGGAAAAAACAAGGCACAGACATTAAGTGCCCCCCTCAAAAAAGCAGCACAAGACACTGCACAAAGCCAGTCTCAGTCTGCTAACACCTTCACCAGCTACCCTTCATATGTTTCCTAGTAACAGATGTTTATTTTAAAGTAACACTGATACAGCTAGTTTCAGAGCTACTTTTAAGTTTAGATTTGTCACATTCATATAAACTCCCAGGAATTCTCTGTACAGAACAAGCATTCACAAATGTCTCCAAGACCAGGTTAAGTAACACATAAGTCAGCCTTCAAATGCACCCCAAGAAATCTGCTAAGAAAAAGAAGATATGACATCAACAGCAGTTGCTGATAAAGTGCCTTATAATCTCTCTAAACTAAGGGGAAAAGGTGACTGATGGAAATTTTAATAAAGTCTTTGAACTTTATCTTTGTAAATAAAAAAGACATTCCATATAATTTCTCTGGGACTTTAAAAACAATTATTAATAACTCAACAGTAAACTCAATTATGCATTATTTTATACCTTTAAAAAAGCAACCTAACAAAAAACTTCAACCAACAACCCACCGCCAGAATTTACCTGACATCACCCAGAAGCTTCATAATCTCATCTGACTTTTCTTCACTGAAAATAGAAAACGCGTGATTAGGGCTTATGTACTTTGTCTCAATCCAGAAAACAAAATAAAACGAAAAAATAGAGAGCTATGATATGACAATTTCTTACCTGAAAATTTTTGCAGTGGTGCTGTAACTGAAAACAAAATAATTACTGTCAGTAACAATGATCAGACATCTGTAGAGCATTAAAGATGAATAACTGAAATAACAAAAATGACAAATGGTATTTCCTCAAGCTTACTGGTGTAACACTTACTTTTTTGGTAGTGCTGGTAATTTAGGCAAAAGGAGGTTTGATTCATCTTCAGCATTGTAAAAGGAAGTGAGAACACTGAAAAAGATGTAATACTGTCTTTATTACCCAAGTTGTAAAAATGAGAAGAGACTTTCTTTTCAACTCCAGAGTTAAGAGTATATATTTAATGCATTATGTATATCAAAATTACAAATATCAGAGGATAGTCCTTTATGGGACCTTTAATCATTTATCAAGTGATAAATTAATAAAAGAACTGAAAATCTTTTTTTATTTCCATGAATAAAGTTTGCATCTGGTGGCTCAGAGGCTTGTCACCAAATCCTTCATTACCTGTAGTGCAGTTACTATCAGAGGCTTTCTGCTTAAACTCTCTCCAAACCTGCAGTACAATCTACCCACACCTCAAAACAGCTAAAGACACATTGCAGTGAGAGAAAGATCAAAGCACAATACTTAGTATCACATCTTAGATATGTCAGAAGGATGAGATTCCCCATAAGAAGCTAAGCTTATCCCCATCAGGGGAAGAATGTTAGCGTGGTTTAAGACACAGCTATTTTCTTGCTGTTTTAAAACTGATGCTTACTGGAGGTGAGGGGGGAAATCCTCAAGTCAGGAGCTTACAACACCTGCCTCTTTTAAATAAACGTTTTATTTAAAAGTGTTCTTGCACTGCCATAAGGTGCGTATCAGAGGTTCCTTTAAAACAACAGAAATAGGGACCATGATGCCCTCCAGGTCACAAATGCTGCTGAGAATTGTTCAATCACACAGAGTTCATGGTCACTAGGGATAATCTGACTTCCTGAACAACAGAATTGCCAATGGAATTGGATGTAACACCCAAGACAAAACATGAAAGACGTAAACACCAAAATAAAGATCTTGAAAACACAGAAGAAAGATTTAAATATAATACTTATTTCTGACTAACAAAATAGATGAACACAAAATTATTATAATTAGTTTAATAAATTGATTGGTATTGAAGCAAACTGGATCAGAAGACAGGCTGTACATGCTAACACTAGATTAAGCAGCTCTTTAAAAGGAAAATCATGAGATCATGCTGAAATTTAATGTATTTCCCAAAGAACCACAAGACTAAGGCATGAGCACTAAAAATAAGCATATGAAAAGTGTCTATTCAAAAAAGGGAAAATTTTAGCCAAGTGGTGAAAAAATCCCACAGCTGTGGAATACCGTATTACTTCATGTGACTGCTTGTAACACTGCAAGTATAAATTAACAGTAAGGTGGCATCACATAGCCTGTGATTTACTTCTTTTCAGACTCACCTGCTTTCCTCAGTTACTTCCATCCACTGCATATATGTAATAGATAAGTCCACAGAGAAGGAGTGCAAGCTTTCAGGTTTTTCTACATCACACAGAATAATCCGCTTGGTATCAGCAAGGCCAAAAGCCAAAACTAGAGGAAGACAAGTAAAATGTATAAATAACCAATGTGAAAAACTCGGTATCTCACACTGACCTAGAACTGAACATGCTTCTAACACTTCTAACTATAGTTCTGATAAAGTAGAGGCTTTCAATGTTGCAAACTTGAGTCCAATACCACATATAACACTGTCCACCAGAAAGGTTTGGTGGACCAAAAACAAATTAGGAGTTGCTGAGCAACTTTTTCATCACTTTCTTCCTAACTTTCTTCATCCATAATAGTAAATAGCAGGCAGAAGTTTCTGCATTTACTTCTTTATATTCACAGGTAATCAGCTTAAAAAGAAGTTTCTTAAACTCTTCAGATGCCATCATAAAACAATATAGGTAATTTTTATCCACATGTCACGGAAGAAGATTGTTTCCCATTCTCCCACCTCCAGTGAATCAAAAATTAACTGATTTCAGGCATGAGTTTATTAAGCTACTAATTTCAACATTATTTCTATTAATAAGGAAAAGGTGGTTTGTTTTTTTTTCCTCTGGTCTATAATTAGAGCAATTTTAGCCTACAAAGTTTTGCCTATTCTAAGTAAGCTAAGCTCCTCAATCAATCCTGATCAAACAGCTTCTTTCTCTCCCAATAAACTTGGTAGTTCATACAAAATGTCCTGCTTAGTTAGGAGGTTGAAATTTTGCTATACCCTGAAAAGCAGCATTTGGGACATAAATCTGGCTTACAAATCTTTCTTGCAATTGCATTCAACACTGTTAATCTCTCTATTACTGTGAATGAACCTACATAAAATAAAGCCACTCTTCCCTTCAAACACAGTTTACTTGAAAATTTCCTTCACAGATGAGAGGTATCATCATTCATGATTTCCCACGGGGTTTTATCACACCATATCACTTCATATACTTGACATTACTTTTGCCATCTGGTCTCCAAGCAAGAGCAGTCACTTCCTTTCCTGTATTTTCATTTGGAGGCAAACTCCACACACGTTGAAAGTTTGCAAGCCGATGAAGTAAAACCTACAAAGCAAACGCATTAAAGACAAACTTAAACCACATTTTCCTGTTAATAAAAGTTTGTAAATCAGTTCGAGCTGTGCAGTTTTTTACCAGTTTTTAACTCATATATCTTAAACACAACCTGCTCCTCTAGCAGATTATTCACTCCTATGTTCTTTTAGAGGACCATACAGTTTACAGCAGTACAGAGAAATAATCTGAGCCTTGCATAAGGATACAAGCTCCTAACCAACAGGGGTTACCCATCACGTCTCTAGCAGACCGCTCGAAAGCACAAGTCTTGTCCTCATGAATGATCACATACTGCAGTTCCAGAGGGAAAAGTACTTAAAAGTAGATTTAATTTAAATAGGAACTTTCACGCACTTTAAAATCCCACAAATAAGCAACGAGTGCATCATACGTGAAATTGTTCGGAAATTAGAACGCAAAAAATGAAGGAACAGTAAGTATTAAGA
>VXBB01010194.1:502651-515255 GCA_013399915.1 Illadopsis cleaveri | reverse complement strand
CTAAGTAAGCTAAGCTCCTCAATCAATCCTGATCAAACAGCTTCTTTCTCTCCCAATAAACTTGGTAGTTCATACAAAATGTCCTGCTTAGTTAGGAGGTTGAAATTTTGCTATACCCTGAAAAGCAGCATTTGGGACATAAATCTGGCTTACAAATCTTTCTTGCAATTGCATTCAACACTGTTAATCTCTCTATTACTGTGAATGAACCTACATAAAATAAAGCCACTCTTCCCTTCAAACACAGTTTACTTGAAAATTTCCTTCACAGATGAGAGGTATCATCATTCATGATTTCCCACGGGGTTTTATCACACCATATCACTTCATATACTTGACATTACTTTTGCCATCTGGTCTCCAAGCAAGAGCAGTCACTTCCTTTCCTGTATTTTCATTTGGAGGCAAACTCCACACACGTTGAAAGTTTGCAAGCCGATGAAGTAAAACCTACAAAGCAAACGCATTAAAGACAAACTTAAACCACATTTTCCTGTTAATAAAAGTTTGTAAATCAGTTCGAGCTGTGCAGTTTTTTACCAGTTTTTAACTCATATATCTTAAACACAACCTGCTCCTCTAGCAGATTATTCACTCCTATGTTCTTTTAGAGGACCATACAGTTTACAGCAGTACAGAGAAATAAGCTGAGCCTTGCATAAGGATACAAGCTCCTAACCAACAGGGGTTACCCATCACGTCTCTAGCAGACCGCTCGAAAGCACAAGTCTTGTCCTCATGAATGATCACATACTGCAGTTCCAGAGGGAAAAGTACTTAAAAGTAGATTTAATTTAAATAGGAACTTTCACGCACTTTAAAATCCCACAAATAAGCAACGAGTGCATCATACGTGAAATTGTTCGGAAATTAGAACGCAAAAAATGAAGGAACAGTAAGTATTAAGACGCTTGACTTAAAAAATTGCTATCCCTAAATGCCTGGCCAGGCTTGTGAGAAACATGCCCCAAGTAACAGCAAGAGCATCTGGGCCTGCAGAGAGGCAGCGCCCGTCTCTCCTGCGCTCCTTTCCCCGGCACCCGCACTCACCTCCCCCGCTCGGTTGGCCAGGGCGATGAGGTCCCTTTTGGGGGACCAGGACATGAACACGANAAAAAAATCACAAGCCATGCTGTGAGACGAGTGTAACTGACAGAGACTGAATTCCTAGAAGTCGTGCCTTTCCACCACCTACCCTCACTTCCTCCCTTGCCCCATAAAATCAGAGCATCCGCCAGTACCTCACCTCTCAGCAGTAAGCCCCTTAACGTCCAACACCCACCAAATCAGACAAATAGCTAATCCTAAATACAAAATTATCACATTATACAAATACATGGTAAGGGCTGTAGCAGTTCACTTAGTTGTTTTGGGGTTTTTTTGGTACCAGTAATGATGTATAATAAAGGAACTGTCACTTAATTAAATCAGGTTTTATTCTGGATGTTAGCACTTACAGTTTTAGAAAATGGAATTAAAGGCTGACAATAAAAAAATAAATTAGCAACTATGTAGCAGCAAGAAAAGTCATGTTTTTCTTTTCTTATTCTTCACTTTCCTCTTGGAGAATATGGCATGTTTCATAGAGAATCTTTTACAGATCCCCATTTTTACTCTCTTTCGAGTTTTCTGCCTTTTCTTTTTGTCAGGTCTGTAAAGCAAAAAAAAGGAGACAAAAAAAATCACATAGAGATTAGAATAAAATTAAGAACACACTTCTCTGTACAAATACATTTGCTGGTATTTTAAATAAGTATCTGAATTTTGTGGCAGTATGTAAAGTACTGTCACAAAAAGTACAAGGAACATTCCATCTCAAAATGTTAAGATCTTTCAACTTCAAAAAACCGTCCACTTTATTGCCATTACACATTCATTTTACGCATTTATTCAGCATTTAAATTTACACAGATACTGAAAACAAGAAACTCACTCACCAAGTACAAAAAAGCACACAGAGTTTCATGCAGAACATATAATGAATGAATATATAATAGAAAGACTTAGAAGAAAGTATGTGAAGTTTAACATCACTAGGAAGCATCCTGCAATTTGTACAGAACCTAAATACAACTAGCAAGTGGATTGTTTTCTGTCTCTGACAAAAGATGTCATAACGCAAAATGCTGAATAATTATAACAAAACATACAAAATTTTTATTAGAAAAAGAAATCTAAGTTATCTTCTGCAATGAATCAGCAAAAGAACTAACTGATGGACTGAAAGTACAAAAATCATTCTGGTACAACTGACAGAACAGTATCTTCCTTGATAGAAAAAACAGATGAGGTTTCATGAAATTCTTTTAGCATTCTTTTTAATATTTTTAGTAAAGAAAAAAAAAGAAACATTAAGAGATGGAATTTTTATGGAAGATATATAAAATGAAACATTGCTACCTTTTGTGTCTAATACACCCTAAGCAAAACCTGGGTTAGTATCAGTAGGACATGAAGCAATACACCTCTACCCATCTGCCATCCAGCAGGACCTGGTGAGTCTCTGGATACTGATCCAGGAGGGCAATTGTCTGAGTCTCACTGTGTAACATAGGCACAGCTTTTGGGAGGGAAAATTTGCCTTCCACTGCTATAGTCATTCAAGTCCAGAATCACAAAAAAAACCCATTCCTCTGGAGAGGAATTTATAACAGTGCAATCAATTACCCTGAACTGGAAAGACTGAGCCATCTGCTGGATCATCTCTTAGCAAATCCCTTTCCCTCTTTTCAGTTAATTCCATCGAAGACAACCACATGCCATTTACTTGGCTCTCTGATACATACAGTGTATCATGTATACACATCAGTGTATAACGCGTATGTGTTTTGTATGTAACAAAAGGATAATCATGGAAGAATAAAAGTACTCAATGTGATCCTCATTAATGCTGGAGATTTAGATCATACTACAAAAAGCACTTGAAATACCAGAAACAAAGCAAAAGAGACAGGAAACAATAAAACCATTATAGTCACTCTTTTCTCTGCCCTTTCATGAAGAATTCAAATAAAACCATTCCCTTACTTCTTTCAGTCATCTTGACAGAGCTCCACGCATCAGTCACCAAGTTTGCACTCCATATAAATCAGTTTTGAAAGAAAACCCACAGACAGGGAATTGGGAGCCCCAATGAGTGACCTGCCTTTTATCATACCCTCCCTTCAGTATATAGTCTCCAGCAATGCAGCAAGTGAGCAGTAGTGAAAGCTGACATCAGCACCAAAAACCAACAAATCACTTTTTTCTGAATTGACTCCATGACATAAGATCTCATCTCATCTGAATGCTGTATTTTACTGCATTAATGCAATACCACACTTACTGACAAGCTGCTCTGGCGTGGGAGAGACTGGGACAGGCACTGCGCTTGTGACCTGCCTTGCCACAAACGAAACAGCCAACGTCAGTCTTCTCACAGCTGTGCTTTTGAAGAGTGCAGCAGTTGCAATTGTTGCAATGAAACCAAGCTGCAAAATATATAAATGATTTATGATCTTGAAGAAGTGTAAAACTAACATTCTGAAACTAAGCTTTAATTATAAGCCACATAAACGGGTTTTTAATTCTGGATTAGCTTTACAGAGATGGATGTAGTAACTTTCTGGTCCCTTATCACATTACCAGACATACTGTGCAATAATGTGTGAATTATTTTGCCATTAGAACTTTTACCCTGTGTGTTATCTTCAAAAGAAAAATAGTGCAGATGTTACAAAGTACTTACAAGTTCAGATTTTTGTAACAGTAACAAAAATAACTGCTTCAGCTATTTATACAGAGGTATAAATACAACTAAATTTGTGCATGAAACATAATTTCATCATAACTTCTCAAACATTTCAGTAACTGCATACTTGTTCATGAAATTCAAAGTTTACAGAATTAGGAAACACTTACATGACAAATGGAAATATTTCTGTTTTGCCATGATAAATATAAATGGGATTTAGTGTGCCTTGACAAGAATTTATTACATTTTCACACACTGCAAGTACATCTAAACTAAAGAATAGCAACTTGTGAAATTGAGACTTTTCATTTATTCTGTGTCTTTGAATTACCACATTTTACTTCTTTCACAGAATATTTTCTCTTCTGGTTTGGAATCTTAGTTTCTTTGGATTAAGTACATTCAGAAAATATTATTCTGTACTTACAGGGTTTTACACATTTTTTGCAAAGAACACAATGCTTCCACCGTCTGCCATCCTACAAAAGGCAAATAAATGATTTTGCTTATTGAACCCCCCCGCACTGATTCTATCTTAAAAGAGAACTACTTGTGTATGGTCCCCACTGTTTACAGGAACAATTCCTCCGTAGGAACGACTAACTCAGAAACAACAGTCCTGAGAATCTGTGAAAACCACAGATGAAATTTTGAAGTCAGCAAGTTCTATAGCTTCAAAGTATAAGAAAAAATGCATATGTCAACAGAGAACAGCTGGGTAAATTCTGGTCTAAGTGGCAAGCAGCAAACTTGTCCTGTCCTCTTTCCAATACAAAGGAATTAGGGAAAAAGAAATTAATTCCCAGTGGGTTATGGAAGATGTATTGTGAAGGTAAAAATAAGTCTATGAAACTGAACTGCTGTGGGTTTCCCATGGAACTCAGTATCAGAACAGGCTTTTACCAAAGCAAGTATTACAGAGGTTGTTATCTGACTACTGCTAAAACTTCCACAAAGAAAGAAGAGGAAATACTTACTTTTGATGTACATGAATTGCATATCTCACAGTGCTGGTTACCAGAACTAACGTATCGCTGACATACAGTGCAAAATCTGGGGAAAAAGATGGACTGGTCCACTATTTGCACACAAAACAATTAATTTTATACAACCTTAACAAGCAATATAAGGACTGCAAATCACTTTGTTGAACAAAAAATGGTATCTTTGCTGCAAAAATGACCACTTAGGCCATTTACACATGGTACATTCACATAGTAAAATTCAGGCCAAATTATCAACAGTATCAGTAGTAAATGAAACTAAATTCCTCTGTTCTTGATGCTTCTCTTACAAGTTCATTTTTTTACTACTGTATCAACAGCTGATTATCAGACATAGCTGTGTATCTCTTATAGATGTAGACAGTATTTCCTACAGACAAAATAAGGAAACTCATCATTCCACACTGGAAAATTTAAATGTCTTTTTAGACATTTCAGCTCTCCTACACATTTTTTGTGTAATATGCAACTTTAGAATGGGACAGAAATATGTGCTCTTAAGCCTGGCATCAAGTTAGGCAAGACACTACCAAACAGCACCATCTCAAACTCCTTTGGAGACTTCATGCCCTAATTAAGAACAAAGACACTCTTTTAAAAGTCACCTGAGCATTAATACATCTTACCTATATCCCTCTTCTTCAGGAAGCACAATTATACTTGGGGTAAGGTTTGTGAAAATACGGACAGGAGACTGCCTACGACCTGTCTTGCCATGTTTATACAGTGCATGATTATCATAGTCTACCTAGAAAAATGAAACCATAAAAAAGAGTCTTAAACTGAATGCTAAGCACAGGCAGAGCTATTTACAGATTTATTATCTTTAGAGTGCCTTATGAAATGTTCCTGTTTATATAAAAGACTCTAACCCCAGACCAGATTACAAATTCTCCATCAAGTTTTTTGTCTCATTTACTTGTAAACTTATGCAAACATAGTATTAGGCTAGACTCACAAAATTTCAATAATCATATCGTACTTATTCCTTTTTGCTCATTTGCATGGGATACGTAAGATAACATTGCAGCTGTTTACAAGAGCAACTTGCTAAAAGAAAAAGGATCTATACAGTTTGGTTTGTCACTACAAGAACTGACATCTTAACTCATCTCAGAATAATTGCAAAGTTGCAATTAGCCTGCTTTTTCCAGCACTGCCTTCAGAGACTTGTCACAAAAACTCTCAGCTCTGAACACTGGCAGAAGGCAGAGTCTAGCCTAGCTATGAGTTTTCAATTTTCTTCAGCAAATTTTCATTCTACAAGCCACAAATACATTGTTCAGAACATCAATGTCAAAATTCATGCAGAGTTGTTACATGAAAAAATAAACCTTTAGCATCATGAATACCCATGACTGAGCCCTCAAAACACACTGAAGTCCATGTGCTTAAACTATGCACAGAATGGATACAATATTGAAGAAGGTGATGCCAGTTTATTGCTTAATCAATGACAAGTTCACTTATTAAGTAATTCCAAACATTTTCACCGTTGTAATTGCACTCTGATCCCAGTGGTTTTGGAGATGAAAGACCTTAATTTTTTAATATATATGTATTTTTTTCCTAGGGGTGGACACTACCCACTGACATTTCAACATCTGCAGAAAATGAAACACTCTTCATCAAGTTACCTCTCAGCTGTGCAAGAAGGACCTGTCAGAACTAGCACAAATTTTGTTTTACTGAAAGCCTGGCAGAAGAAATGAGTTCGTGGATAAATGACAGAGGAGTTAAAGATATACAGCAGGAACATGATCAAGTTACCACAGACATGACTAACAGAAATACAGAATCCAGACTTCACATGAGCAAGGCCCAGCTACAGAGAAGCACTGCCACTGCACCTGCCTTCACTCATATTACTCTTCACATTGCACTCAACTGGTATTTAGCAGATTCACTGGGCTCAGCCATACCTGGTAATCCATCATACTGAAGCTTGGGAAAAAGTCAAGAATGCGAGACTCAAAGAAGTATGGAAATATCCAGAACATGGGCATCTCTTTGCAGTCATCACCTAGTAATGAAAAGACTTTGGTGTACAAAGGAAAAAAAATAGTACCTGCAGTACGAGAAATTTACAGTGAACATTCCAAATACATAAACATGGATATGTACACCATGTTCGGCAGAAGAACTAGTCCTCTTAGGCATATTTTACATGTGGAGATCTAAGTGCCACATAACTAAACTCTTGACACAGACTTAGATTGCTAAGAAATTGTACTGGTTTGATAGCTTATTTTTCTCTAAAAGCCCATTTTAATTGCAAAGTAGATTTGAAAAAAAAAGGGAAAGTTTTTGAGACAGACTTTGAGGATTAGGCATTACTGAACTAAAAATATCAGAATAAATTAGATGTATGGTAGTTCATCTTTAGAAATTATAACATGAGTGTGCTCACATTCACCTGAGTAACAAGAATCACAGACTTATAAATAGGTACTTTTTCCTTAAAGTGATATTACAGCACAAGCCACCCATCTGGCTGTAATACCTACCTTCTTTTTCTGTTTCCCTCCACATTGCCATCAGTTTTTTAAAACTAGAAGCCAGTGCTTCCACTAGACCTCCAAATGGGGGATCAGTTATCATAATGACTCTTTCACCACTCTCTTCACACAAGAACTTCCTGCAAGTTTCACGTGCAGCCTGTAAGAAACAGAGGTTAATTTCCAGAAATAATGATTCAAGAACTGTAAACATATTGTCTCTGGCAATAAACCAATCATTGTAGAAGTTTCAACTTTGAAGAGGGAACTTTTTCCCCCTGTTGTGGAGGTGAATTTCCTCTTGAGAAGCATTAAAAAAAAAAAGGAACACAAAAAACGCACCTAGATTTGAAGGACTGAAAACAAGTGTCCTGTTCAGCTAACATACAAAAACATCACTGAAAATCAAAGAGTGAGACTGCCTCGTATCAAAGAGTGAGACTGCCTCGTTTTCAGTAGTTCTCTTCCACTTAATTTATTAAATTCATGCTAACTAATGTTGCCTACACAGCTTAATTGCTGCTTTTATTAAAATGTTCTAAATTAATTCATGATGTTTTCTACTAGACTAGTCATGAGTTTCTTACAAAATTCTTCATCAACAACATGCACTTTTTTAGCAAAGCACTCAATAAATATTTAGCCTTACCTCTCCACCAAAAAAATGATGATTGAACATGTTGTAGTGGCAGAATTCATCCTCCGTGTAAAATTGTGAATACCTGTAAAATAAGTTTTGATAGTAGTAGAAAAATATAAATAACTTTTTGTCTATCCTAAGGGGTATTTAGAGGGAAAACAGGCCTCGAGAAAGCATCATCTTTGGATTCTGATTACTGACAACACATACCAATACCTAGAAGTTATTAAGTATACTTACTTTTCTCATCAACTGGATGTCATTTGTGTATGTGTACAGGAACACAGATGCAGAGACAAGAAAGGGAAAACAACCACCAATTTATCTCTCAAAGCAGTAAGAATACACATCTTTGTATATGTTCTTCAGATAGGTAAACATTTGTTAAAACCTACCTGAAATCAATATCTAGTAGAAGGCTTCTAACACTGTATTCTTCTTCTTGTGATGCTTTTGACTGGATCATTTCATGAAGCCTGAAGAACAAAGAAATTTAATACACTGGAACATTTAACATTGGAACAAAGAATGAATTTAACATTCGAACAAAGAAATTTAGCACATAATCACCGACTTCAGAAATGATCTTGCAATACAAGAATGCCTGGTACTTCACTAAACATAAACCAAACAGATAGAGAAAACAGCAGTCTAAACTTGGGTGATTCCACCTGGCCTGGACTCAATGTTAAAAAATAGCTTAGTCTTAAAAGATGAGAAGTCAGTGGAGCCTCACACTGAGGGTTCACCTCACACACAAAAAGCATAAGGTAAGAAACTCAATGTTGCTTCCATAAGTACCAAAGAGATCTGCAGCGTGTATGTGTGTTATTTGCAGTGCTGCCACAGACTTCTCTGGCATCTTAAAAGTTCAAAGCTAAACCCCACCAGATGTTTGGATAATCCCAACCAATTAAAGTATAGTGAACCTCTTATTATGGGAGAATCACTGACTACGTAATCATTAGTAAGCTTTACAGTTTTAAGAGAGAAATATTATTTGAAAGTGTAACAATTCTCATTGATGTACCTGGGTGTTCCAACAGACAGCACTCGTCTGAATCCTAAATCTACAAGGAGATTCAGTAGGAACTGGCAACTTCTGTCTGCAAATAAATACTGTGCATTTGTTTTTTTATTCTCCAGTGGATATAGAAGTTGACTTGGCCTTTTCAGCTGGGCAGTAGTGATATCACACAGGAACTGGTGATCTGAGTGTTTTCCCCATTCTGCTGGCAATAGCAGTTGCTGGCATTCCTGGCAAAACCTCCTCTTTGATGATGGCAACAGAACAAAATTCTTGTACCTTTGAATACAAAAGACAATAGGGAACAAAGTTTGAAAAAAGCCTCTATCAAAGATAGGAAGGGGAGCTATGGAGAGGTTTTTTCATCTTTCAGGAGTTCAGACATTTAAACAGACAATGCAGTTTACATTGCTCTTGCAAAAGTTCATGAGAATGAAGCATTATTTATAAAAAAATATTCAAAGGACACTTTCAAATGCATAAAATATTGTCACCAAATATAGGCAATCTCCATAAAATAATTGGATTACAGAGTGAAGACTCCATCAACTATCAGCAAGTCCTGCATGTTTATACACAAAATTCAGGCATCACTTGTTACTAAGTTACCTTTGTTTGTTTTGATGATGTTAAGCCTGTTACTTTTGCAGACTAAATCAAAGAATAATTTTTTTTTTTTTACCAGAAATTTCTACTGACCTCCTGTAACCACATTATGAGCACTAACATAAGAATGATTATATATACCAAAAAGACCCCAAACCCCCAGTTCCTGGGTTGAAAATACCGTGCTCTAGTTAAATGTTTCATGCTACTTCTTTTCCATTGCCCTACAACAGTTCTTATTTGTCCAAATAAGAATCCTGAAATGTTATCTCTATATTCAGAGTACCTAAATCTGTATTACTACATCCTTACTGAAGAAAATATACATTAACTATACCTGTCCATGTTCTGTCTGTGTGTAAAAGAAGGCTGATGATTTCTATTATATTCTTCACGTGCTGCAAGCCTAGTTTCTGACACCTGTAAAATTTGCATATATGAAAAATTACAAAATTAACAGCTACTGCTGTGTGTACATTAAATCTCAACATGAAAAAAGGGTGCATCAAAGGTCTCATGCTTCAGCTACTTTGCAAGGAAAAATAATCACATTTGTTGTTTCAGAAGAACAAGTACATCTGCAGCCACAGGGGCATGCTGCAAAACACAAGCCTCTCACTGTGAGTTTAAACTGTGCATTTCATCCTCCCATCACACATAATACTCAGAGAAAAACTCAAAAGGTGATTATGAGGAAGACAGAAAGAGCCACCTTTTCTATTAATGTGTGCCAACAGTTCTGTTCCCGCTAAAGAACTATAATCTGATCCTGAAAAACTGATGACAATAGAAATGTTGCCCAAGTCTTTTGTGTGAAATCATTTTAAAAGCATGACAGGTCCTTGTTATAATCTGCACCTGAGTCTTTAACATTTCAGCCTCTCCCACTTCTCTGAGTCTTCTATTTTGTTCCCACAAAACATACTCATGCTTTCACTACAGTTTCAAGACATTTGGTCAAAACTTATGGAACTGTTTTGCTAAAAGGAGGAGACAGTAAAATTCAATACAAGAAAAGACATCATAATACAAGTGATAGATATTCAAACAAGGACAAAGAGAAATTGCTGCAGATATTTGAAATTACTAAGCATCATGCCAAGCCTCACCATCTCAGCATTTTGCATGCTTCACTGTTGTTTGTATCCAATAGATTTTCTCTACCTTAATTAGGTGAAACAAGGGCATCTTGGGATCAGAAGTACCCACTTTTGTTCAACATTGCATAGCACTTCCTATATGTTTTGCCAATAGAATAACAAATGCCAGGTTTGCTCAAAATGTACACAGTCTTTCTTGAAAGTTATACTTGAAACACATTCTCCTGACAGAAATAAATGCTCAGCTAAATATCAATTATTACATGAAGTTTAGAAAATAGCACTTAACAGAAATTTCCACAATAAAATGTACTTTTAAAATTGCTAAATAGAGGGAAAAAACGCTGATGTTTTATAAAACCATAGAATGATTTGGGTTGGAAGAGAGTTAAAGATCACCTAGTTCCAACCCTCCTGCCATGGGTAGGGGTACCTCCCACTAGACCAAGTTGCTCAGAGCTCAATTCAGCTTGGCCTTGAACACTTCCAGAGATGGTGCACCAACAGCTTCTCTGGGCAATTTTTAATCTTAATCTCAACAGAAAACTAAAATATAACTTAACTATATAAAATGTAACTAAGCCTCTCTGGGCAACTTTTCCAGTGCCTTACCACCCTCACAGTAAGAATTTCTTCTTAAATATCTCNGGCACCGCGCCGCGCGGACGGACGGCGCCCCCCAGCGGCACGGCGGCCCGTCCCAGGGCAGCGCCCGGCCCTTCCCACAGACAGGCAGTGGCGGCAGCGCCCGCCCCCACGGAAACAACAGTGCGCAGTTTTTAATAACTGCTCAGATAGAAACAATCATGGCAAGGTTATAAAGGCATTTCCTTCCCTTTTGAACTGCACTGTAACGTGTTTTACATTTAAGGCTTAAACATTGAAGTTGCTGACACACTACATTAATATTTACATCCACTCAAAATTATATAAAATACAAGCATTTTATTATTTCTGAGTTCAACAATATTGCTTAGAATTACAAAATACAGCAATGTCTGAAATACTGAAGGTTTCAAAAAAGCAGCAATTTTTCTCCCATTCCCAGTCTTAAATGTCCAGAAAATTATTAAAATAAAAATATTTACCACATTACATAAGTCATAGACCTAGAAACATGACTGTCAAGTCTTAAACCAGGTAACTTAAACATAAATGCAAATGGCAATTGGCAGGTGAGCACAACATTATTCAGGCACAAAAATAATTCTCTGTGCTGTAGGTGTTCCNCCAACAGCTTCTCTGGGCAATTTTTAATCTTAATCTCAACAGAAAACTAAAATATAACTTAACTATATAAAATGTAACTAAGCCTCTCTGGGCAACTTTTCCAGTGCCTTACCACCCTCACAGTAAGAATTTCTTCTTAAATATCTCATCTAAACATATCCTCTTAATGGTTAAAGTCACCACCCCTTGTCCTTCCACTACATACCCTTAAAAAATGTCCCTGTCCAGGTTTCTTGGAGGACCCTTCAGGTATTGGGAGGCTGCTATAAGCTGTCCCCGGAGCCTTCTCTTCTCTCAGCCTTTAGAAGGGGCTGAAAGAAGAGAGGTGCTCCAGACTTCCGATCACCTACGTAGCCCTGAGTCTTCAACATAACCTTAAGCAGTGCTCTCTTACCTTCTCATCTTCCCACTGAAAAAAGTTACAATCCTTTCTATCCCTACAAGCCGAACAAGCATAGAATCTTCTTCCTTCCTCTTTTCCTTGGCTGGTCTTCACAAACAGAAGTGCGGGACCTACGGACAAACGCGAGGATACGATAACACAGGGAGGAACACCTGCAGATCTGCTCCGCTGCAAGAGCCGAGCTTCCACAACAAGGTGCTCGCAAAGGCTGCTGCAAAACATCCCGCGCCGGAAGCGCAGCCGAGCACAGGGACGCTCGGGAGGTGCCCCCCGGGCCCGGCTCACCGTGAGGGCAGCAGGGCGCGCCGGGCGCCGGCCCGAGCAGGGCGAGCGCCGAGGGCCGCGGCCCCTCCGTGCCCGCCG
>VXBB01010194.1:489474-502493 GCA_013399915.1 Illadopsis cleaveri | reverse complement strand
CGTGTTTTACATTTAAGGCTTAAACATTGAAGTTGCTGACACACTACATTAATATTTACGTCCACTCAAAATTATATAAAATACAAGCATTTTATTATTTCTGAGTTCAACAATATTGCTTAGAATTACAAAATACAGCAATGTCTGAAATACTGAAGGTTTCAAAAAAGCAGCAATTTTTCTCCCATTCCCAGTCTTAAATGTCCAGAAAATTATTAAAATAAAAATATTTACCACATTACATAAGTCATAGACCTAGAAACATGACTGTCAAGTCTTAAACCAGGTAACTTAAACATAAATGCAAATGGCAATTGGCAGGTGAGCACAACATTATTCAGGCACAAAAATAATTCTCTGTGCTGTAGGTGTTCCAGGTTTTTTTTCTTTTTTTTTTTTTTTCCAGTCAAAAAACCCCAAACAAACAGTGTTTAACTAGAAATTTAGAAGGCAGACTGGCTTTGTGATGAACACATTAGTGCCTCTGTCATTAGCAGAGGAACCACTCTGGTGACAAATGATAACGCATTTTTACATGAATGGCAAAACAAACCTGTAACAACATGGTGCAATTCCTTCATCGTGATGCATCTCCAAAGAAATATCACAGATTTCCATATATGTGCTTAAATATACAAGTGCTAAACATTACAGTGAAATTTCAACCTCTGAAACATACACTCAGTGTATTTTGTGACAGTAGAAACTGTGTGTATTTACTCGGGTTGAATTTTGCTGTAATTCAATTATTTAACTATTTTTGGTCCCCGCGTGCAAAAAAGCCTACTTGGAGCACTTTTCCCCCCTTCTCTCTTTCTTGTTTTTCAAGGACAGATTGATTTGGTTTTTTTAAGTGCATGACTTTTCAAGTAACTAGTCTACAAAAATCTATAACCAGTTTAAAATACCAGAAGAAATTCCAAGGAAAAGCATTTTCACAATCAAAGATAACATTCTAAACTTTTTTTTTAAAGGCCATATAAAAAGAAATTGATCGTGTATGGATTCTCACATTTATATTAAACAAAAAAATCCTATTGTATTCAAAAGTAGTTTCTCAGCATATGCAAACTGTCTTCCCTTATTTGGAATACATTAATTTAGCCTATAAAAATACAGTATGGACAAATTCTTTTCATTCCCTGACATAAGAATTCACAATTTTGACACAAAAATTGTAAACTTTTATTACATTCAAAATACATTTCTTAAGTCTTTAGAATTTAAGTTCTGAGGTGGCAGCAGTCAGAGCTCTTGGTATACAGCAGAAGTACATTATTGCAGAGCCTTTACACAGAAGTAGCTTTCTAAAGTTAAGAGAAACTTACTCTTCCCACGTATTTTTGTTGCTACCAGGAGGAAAAGAAAGGCTTCCTGCTATGGAAGGTCTGTGTGAATGCATTACTCAGATGAACAATTCGGCCCTGACTTCCAGTGCTACTTCGCTCTACAATCACACGTGGCATCTGAACAAGCTGAATGGGACTCTTTTCATCCTTTAATGCCTGAGTAAGGTTTAGTATCTAAAAAGAGTAAAAGCAGATGAGGTTAGGGTGCACAAATAAAAGTGTGGCTAATAGGCTTATCATTTTAGATACCACTCTTCAATCAATTCTGTAGAGGACTGTACTGCTGAATAAATTAATTTCAAAAGATGTCTATTGTAAGTAGAAATATTTTATTTATTCAGTTACATGAATTCATCCTACTGCTGTCTACCGTTCCATTATTTTCCTATTTCATGCAGTCCTCTCTAAATTTTCAGAAAATTCTAAGAGCGAAAAACCTAAGAGCATTTTAAATTTAGCACATCTCTTGAAAGCATTGCACGTTTAGTGAAAAAAATACATATAAGAAATCCATCAACATGATTTAACATAGGATATACCAGCAGTTTAGCTACAAATTATTTTCATATCAGAATATATAAAGCCATATCATTAGCTCATATCAAACCCAGTGCTAAGCCCCAAATTCAGCCCCCAGCTCCCAGGAGTCTGTTATCTTTCCTCCAAAACTTCAGTGCTCATGGACTGCCCTCAGAACTTACTCCATGTTCAGTGTTATCCTGCTGAAAACTGAGCCAAGTATTCTATTTAGCTCTAGTGACACATTTGCACTATCCTTAATATCAAGCCTTTTTTCCCCTGCACAATGCCCCTTTCTTCCTTGTAAGACTGGTCCTCTACTTATTCTGCTCTTTCATGGCCAAGATCCCCAACAAACTCTTTTGCCTTATTTACTGCAATTTGGTTCTGCCAGCAACTTCACTTGACATTTACATTCTCAAAATTCTATGGCAATCCTTTCCAACAATGTTACCTGTTGCTTACTGTTGCTTAGACTCTACATTCTTGAGATAACTGTTTCTTTTGGGTTTGAAACCCTTCCCAAAATTTTTTCCTCCACTTCACAAAAATAGGCTTCTAACTATATTTGGTATAGTATTCAAAGACCTTGACTCTTCCATGCAAGATATGTTTCCCTACAGATTCTTTATCTAGATTCTTCATTTTCTAATTCTTAAATTCTCATTTTTAAGGATGTATTTAGATGTTTGGATATATTGCAAATTCATCCCAATTGAATGAATCCCTTAGCATGTGATCTAGATAGTCAAGTCTTCTATAATGCTCTCATAACATACTTTGATTTTACACCAAAAAAGAGTTTAAAATCAGTGCTAAACAAATACATTGTTTGCCAATATATTTCCAATCACATCCAAGAATTACTCGTTATCTGCATTTCTTCCATGCCTGAAAACCTGACATTTCCCATGATGAAACACACTCTTCTACAGCTAGAGAGAGGTAAAAAAAAACCCCCAAAACTAAAACAAATCTCTGCTAAAATCCACCTGAGGGACTGTGCAAAGAAAGGGTTCAGATGCAGCCTTTAATACCGGAAAATTAATTGACAACCCCAGCTACATCACTCTTAACTATATCAATCATGTTTTTCAAAGTGCTTTGTTGAGTAAGATTCCTTGTAGCCAATTGTCTCATCAGAAAAATGCTACTTAGTACAGTTTAGGATGCATGAGTACTTCAAGAACCCACCTTCCAGTGACTACACAAACTTCTCAGAGGAGTTATCTCAGAAACAACTCCTATAATTCAATTTAGTAAGTAAGGTTTGCTGTCTTTTAGTTACCACACAAAAGATTTTAACTGGGATTATGTTTGATTAAGCAGAGCTGCAGTCTTGTGCAAGGTACATCTTAATATAGGAGATTCTACAGAGAAAACATTGAATTAAGACACACTAGGAATTGTTTGGTTTAAAACTATCCATGTTGAATTTATGAACTCAAGGACTAAGTTTCAATAAATTCAGGGCAAATTGAACAATTAATTTGCCTAGTCCAATAGCCTTACACTTGCAGAAATCACCATTTTATGCCTATGGTGAACTAAATTTGTTCTTAGCTAAAGCTTTTTCTCTAGTATTTCATACCAGTCATAAATTGTAAAATAGGAGGAGGATGGAGAAACCCCCCTCCTCTCTTACTTCAGTGTTTAAGAAAAAACACAAAAAACCCAGAAAACAAAACAAAACAAACCCAGCACTTAACTATTACCAAATTTCTAACCTGAAAATGACTGCACTGTTTTGAAGTATGGTTTCAACATTTGAATGGATGAAGAAATTTTATTACCTAATATTGCTTTCAATAATCAAGTCAACCCTCTAAAATGAAGTCACATTTATTCCAATAGCATAAGGAAATCAGACATCAAATTTTCTTTCCAAATTTATTACTCTTTTTCATTTTTAAAATATCTGCTAAGAAGATACATTTAAGTCCTCTCCATCCCCCACAGAAACAGTAAAACAGAATTAGAATAAAAGCATTTTCTGTAATTTTTTTTTTTAAATCAGCATACACTTTCTGCTGTTTCAGCTGTCCACAAATAAGAACAAATCCTAGAAAGAAATTTAGTCTTATCAGATGAAAATACCTTCAAATGTTGTTCAGTATAATAAAAGTTAGTTTTTGTAGCTCTAAAGAAAGCAGTTGAGGAGTGCTGACAAATTAAATACAAAAATAAAAATATAAAAAAGTAGTCTTACCTGCCCCCTCATAACAGACATCTGGTTTTCAAAAGTAGCCTTGTCAAATCCTTTGTCAGTCTTTATTAAGAAAACAAAGTCCATAGTAAATAACCCATTTATTTTTAGCTATATATTTAGCATGTAATTTCATCAGTATCATAATATGCATATTCATATTTACCCACACTATAATAATTTTTGAAAGCTTCAAATAGAATGCTAGTATGAATCACAAAAAGGTCTATTTATTGCATCAAGTTTACATATGTGAAAATTAAGACTGTTCCACATCATAAAATAAAATACATCAGTGGATACTGCTTTTGGGTATTGGGAAATACCAACAGGTGGTAGATACCAGGCTTAATATTATCGCACAATGTTACACTGTGCTTTCTCTCATGATAACTCCAGCAGAAAAATACTTCCTCCTTCAGATTTACTAATGGTTAGCTAACAAACCCAGAGCCATTTTGAACATAAGTCGGTCGAAGACACAAATATAGCAAAAATGTGTTTCAGGATCTAGTTTTGACACTACAGCTGCGTTTTCATTAAAAGTTTTAAATTTCCAATTCTTTCAATCCTTAATTGGATTATTTCACTTCAACATCTGACACAAATGTTTACAAAATGTTTTAGAGAAGGACACCCTTTACCTGTCAATATTGTAGACAGTTGCAGTACCTTTAAAGTGAGTTTGACTTTGAATATGATCAAGATTTCAGCAGCAGCTTAGCACAATATATGCATATAAAATTAAGTGTATGAAAGGTAAGGAGGTAAAGTTACATTAAATACATTATTGCCTCAGGCTGCTACAGTTTAAGTGTATACACACCACACAGATATGTTAAATGCTGTTTTTACACAGATCTGTGCTGTAAGAGTAAACTAGTTTTAATTGGTTATGTGAAACATATATAGAATAGGTAATTTATGTTTTCAGATGAGCTAATTACTATGAATTAACCACACTGGTGACAGTTTCCTTATAACTACACAAACCCTTTCTACCATGCCAATGTTAAAGTAAAATAGCATAGTATCCTGGCATTCAGAAGTTAGAAGGTTGTTCTTTTTATACATGTAACTGTTCCATTAAAAGTATCAGTCAACTCGAAGAAGCACTTGATTCACCTTAAATAGCTCATAAAGGTCTTCACAAAGGTCCTGTACAAAGTTCATATCAGAAAGGCGAGGAAGAACCAGATCTCTGGTCTCCTGAGAGAAAGGAACTTTTGCTTGAGGAAGCCAAGCCCAGTGAAAGGGATCTAATGCAGAAAAACAGTGAACTCAATGATAAATAAGCAAAAATGAAATTCTGAGTCAAGTACTCTACTACCTACTGCAAGTTGTCAGTAACACCCCTTTTTGCCAACATTGTTACCCCCACACATCCCTTTTGGCTACAGTTACCAGAGCAGCTTTACAACTGCTAAGCCCTTTTTTCAAGCAGTGAATTATATTAAGCAATAAATATTTCTTTAAATCCATAAAAGGTGTATAAATTAAACACTGTAAGCAACAGTTGAGGTCTTCCCCTAGTTTGGTACGACAGTTTCCTTTGGAGTAAATAATAGCTGCAAGCAATACAAATCTTTCAGGTATTTGACTCATTTGGAAGAATTAACAAAAAAGTTACTATTTTTAATATATATATTTTTAAATGCCTTCTAAGTACGTTGAGAGAAAAGTATTCATAACTTTTCATGTAGTTGCTATTAGACAGCTTTTATCAAATTATATTGCAAAAGTAATTAATATTACCAGAAGTTAAACAAGACACAAAACTATTAATTGCAGGAGCTGAGAAAAGTCACTAGCAGCAGGCCACCCCCTAAACTTCCTCACAATGGCCACAGCCCTTTGAGTCTGACAGCCCAGCCAGTTTTCCACATAGTACACCGTCTGTTCAGCTCGTATCTCACATTTCCCTACAAGAATACTATGACAGAGCATGTAGAAGTCCTTACCAAAGTCAAGGAAAAAAAATCAGTTTTCACTGCCCTCCCCTCAGCCACTGAAGCAGTCATCATTAAAAGCTGCCTAGTTATCAAGCACAGTTTGTTCTTGGTAAATCCATGCTGGCTTCCCCATCACCTTCTTGCCTGAACACAGCTTCTAGGAGGATTCATTCCACAGTCTTCATGGAGACTGAAGCAACCTCCCACATTACTATACCCTTTTCAAGAGTGATGAGAAAACTGCATTACAAACAGCATCTGCCAGCTCCCACTGTATCCACTGCACCCCATCTACTCCTATGAACTTCTGTATGACCATTTTCCTTAAGTGCTCCCTTTCTATTGCTTTGGGGATTCATTCCCAGGGGCTCTACTTATGAGCTTTGAGATCCAAGAGACAGAGCAAATCTTACAAGTGAAAACTGAGGCAAAGTCAGCATTGAGTAACTTGTTCTTTCTCATGCCTTTGTGTCTTTGCTGCACTTGTCTTCAGTCCCACTCTCACCTCTAATTTACTCAATCCTTTCTTGTTGCTCGTTATGTCCTCTGCCAGCGATACTCCAGCTGAGCTTCGAAAACTCCAAATTGCAAACTCCATTCTTGCACTTTTGGAAAAATTCTCTATTTTTTCAGGGAAGCCTCTACATCTTTCTTTTTTTTTTTTTTTTTTTTTTTTTAATGTACTTAAATTTTGCATCCCAATTCAGTCAGAATTTCCCTGTTCATTCATGCTGGACCAACTTCCTGCCTTTTGTAAATGCTGCTCTCTGACATTCAGGAGGTTATCCACAATGACCAAAGCAGCTCTAGTCATCAAAACCATACTCTAGGGGGTAAGAGACTGCAATTTGTAAAAATTATGCTACAAGTTTCCTTTTGCAAAACTGCCACACACCTGTCCATCTGCAAAAGAATTCTAAAGCATTCTGCAAGTTTATTCTTTTTGATGCTGAAGTAAAGATGGTATAAAATAAGCAATAAATTGCGGTGTCTTTAGAACAGCTACAGAAGTGACTGTAGCCAAGAGATATGTAGGACAGCATCTATTTAGTATGAAGAGAGAGGCTGCACAGAGCTCTGGGTGGAGTACTTAACACCAGCCTTTTGACAGCATAACTAGCCCACACTTAACTGCCAGAATTACCTGAGTGGATAATAGCCCACAGAAGTCATGGCAAGCCCTGTTGGGCACTTCCCTCCTAATGATAAGTAATCAGAGATGTGGTCAAAAACAACCTCATTTTAATAGGTCATTAACAGGTTAGTAAAAATAGTAATAGTATTTTCAAGCTGATAGCAAATTGCCTTACTAAATATTAACTTCTACAAAGTAAGCTAAAGCTGAGAACAAGAAAAAACAACCTGCCTACTTGTCCACCTACAACAGCACTCTTCATTTTGAAATAGAATTTGGCCAACAGAGGGACAACTTGCAAATGCTTGCAATCAAGTTATTTTCCACTATGTTTTTCAAGAAAACATGAGAAACATGTTCCTCAATTCTTCAAATTCCACCATTATATACAGTGCTATGTTTATGAGTGTCCATGTATTAATATTGTTTAAAGGTAAAAAATATGAACAAGAACCAAATCACATATGCCATTGCAATTTTGCTAACTTTCTGAAAAAGAGTACATTATTTAAAAACTCAACATATAGCTACAGTGATGATTTCTTAGTTCCTTACTAAAACACAAATAAAAATTACTTCTTTGGAAGTTACATTCCCAAAAGGAAAATGATTGAAGAATGCAGTACTTACATGCCCTCCACTCATCAGGATGCTTAAAAGGAAATGCTAAACCATTGTCAATTGCAGCAATTTTAATAGATTCTTTAGTTATAGTCCATTGGCTATCCTACAGAAGGGATATTCAAAAAGTAAGTGATACTTACGTGCTTACACAAACAGCAAAACACATTAAAAACATTAAATAACATACTTTGTAGCTTCACTGATTAATTCAACTTAAACAATATAAAGTAGTATCCAAATAAACTCCACCACATATAATTTCTTACTCTACCATCATTAAAGAGAAGCCCTTCGCCCAACACAAGATAAGCAGAGCACAAAGAGATGAAGAAATCTGCCTAAGCAACAGTGGATATTGTTACTGTTATTACAGCCCAAGCTAGCAGAGCAAAAATACAGAATAAAAATATTTTCTAGCACTGTTCTACCTAGTCTAATCAAAACAGCTTTTCCACCCATTTTGCCTACAATAATCTGTAGTTATCATATTTCTTGAAACCATATACCAGGATTAAGGACATGCCCTAAATCCCCAGCAAGACCACATTACAAAACTAAACAACTTAAAGAATATAAGTTTCAGAGTACAATTCTCTTACCTTATCTGACAGATCAAGTCCATCATCTTGTTTTTCGTACCTGACTAACCAGTTGTCATTACCTCTGTCTTTAAACAGGAAAATGCATGTCACAACATGTCATATATAAAGAAATCATCATCTAGAGTGACATACAACAATATTGTAAACTGACTTCACCCATGGAGTTAGGCAAAACTGTTCAAAAAGGGTTTTTCCCATCACATGTGGTTTAGTTTTACTGAAATGTACAGGCAACCGATTCAGTGGAAAGATCAAATTTACCATGCTTTCTTAGGTATGTATTACTTCTTTGGGTTCCCCAGCTGGCTGAATATGCAGCAAACTACCAAGAAGGCCAAAAGAAACTACCTCCATACATTTTCCACAAAATGATTGGTTGCAGTGTGCGTTTTTCCTGAGGAAAACACTATAAACAGTGACTTAATTTTTAAGCTTGTTTTAACGCTGATGAGGAAACGGAGAAGGCCTCCAATATTATAGATAACGTGGCCTTTGAACTACATGAAGAAAACAGACTCTACAAAGATGGAGAAGGGGCAAAACTGAACAGAAGGGCAAGAAATTGAAAGTGTCTGCACTGTTCAGACAAAACTGAGAGATTAAACACTCTGAGAAGGTCTTTCAGACAGAGGATGACTGCATGGATTTGTAGGACCTTCTGTCATTTTAAGGTGCTCCCTTAATTTTAATTATCAGATTTTCATGTTCTATTATGATTAGATATATTTGATGAAGGTAAAATCATCCATGTAATGAGGTTTTGCATTTTGAGTATTTGCCTCACAATTTTAAGAATGTCAAAAACCACTAACTCTTTGGAAACACTGAGGCTTATTTGATAAAGCTGACAGACTATGGCAACAGTTAGCAAGTATTATGTTCTTATGAAACTTTCTTCTAGTTTGCTTCTAAAAAGAGAATTTGAGAAAATGAGTTAGACCTGGTATGTCTGAAGAAAAGCAAAGATGCCCACCTCTGCTGCAAGTAAATATTTTAAACATAAAACTGCCTTTGTTTTTTTCACCTACATAGGTAACAGAAGAATCCCAGCTTCTGAGTGATAAAAACAAGAGTGCAGGAGAACTGACAGGTACATATTGCAGTGGTACCTCAGTGCCTACACAATGAATATGAACTATTGTGAGCTGGTGTGAAACTGTGCTATTATCAGCTCCAGTTTAGAGTAAAAGGAATTGTAGTCATGGCTTTTCTTGTGGGTCCTGAAACCTCACCATCCTTTATCCTAATCGGGGGAAACAGTTAATAATAGCCTATGCACAGAATTAAAGCACAATGAAAGCATTTTTTCTTGACTTCTCACATTGCTTAAAAATAGTGAATAACAATCCAAGAGTTGTTTGGACTGGTTTTGTACTGCAATATTTAAAATATTAATTCAAAGTAATTTTAAATTTAAAATGCATCTTTATGGCCTTCAACTGTGAGAAAAGCATCTGAAATGCATTAAAAGCCTTAAGCACCAGCTTTCAGGCAGCATTGCTTTCTGCCTCACAATAATAGACAGATACCAAGAGATAGTAACAAATACCTGTATTTCTGATGACATAATCCAAGACAACCAGTCTTTCAAACTGCGACTGAAATTCTTTCCTTGTGTTCTCTGGTAAAGGATCAGCTTCAAACTTCCTGAGCCAGTAGTCAGCTTCCTTATATCCTTCAACAAACAGCTGGAAGGAGCCAACCTGAAATATTAAGAAACTGCATTTGGAAAATGCACATGGGTAGATCACATAAATAATCTTAACATTAACAGAAAAAATTCATTATATATTTCAAAGTTCAGAGCACAGGAAATCTGACATTAAAAAAAATAAATGAAGTAATAAATAAATTTCTCTTTCATTCCTACATTCTTAAAAAGGTAAGAGTCAAATCATGTGAGGGTGGGTTTCTGGGGGTTCTGGTGGTGGTTTTTGTAAAATATTTGTTTAAACACTCAGTGAGTTTACAAGGAGTAAAAATATAGCCAGGCAGTTCAGTGTAAATGAACAGTTAATATTACAAGAAACATATGAAACAGAGAGAAAGAAGTCAACGCCTGTTCTCTTTTTCATTGGAAAGACTTCTTTCAATAGTTCAGGGAACACTCACTAAAAATTACAAGTGAAAAATCTTCCTATCTGAAAAAACTTCACTGCAATATTTACAGCATTGCACATGATAGCAAGAATCCCACAAAGCCATTACAGAAAGATTTTTTTCTTCACTGATAAGAAAAGCAACATTAACCATTCTCCTCAAGACAGATGCTTTTTGCAAAAAATGACTGAACTACATTTCCCAAAAGAGTCCAAGGAAGAACATGACAGTTGGCATAGGCTCCATATGTATGTGAAAGGTGCTCAAGATTGAAATTCAAGAACTTATATTTGAGAACTACAAGGCAGGTTGATAAACACACAGCATGCAGAATAACCATGCTCATACAAGCTTGCACAACCCATGTCACATGGATCTCAACTGCTGGGAACTGACACAAGTGGATTATCTAGACTGTACATAACCTGTGTTTTAAAATCTTAGGATTAGAACACTGGTGATATTGTGGGGATACAATAAGGCTCATTAGGGCAAGAAAGATGTGAGATTTTTAGTCAATGTAGTCTGCACACAAGACAAAAGAGAGGTAGGAAGAACACAACAGCAGGGTACCCAAAAGAATAAAAACAATAGAAAGCAAATAAAACACCACAAAAAAAAATTAAAAATTAGATAAACTACAGGGAAAAAACAGACTGACAATATCAAAACATGAAACTGAAAGGACAGGTAGTAAGCAATCAATAAATAGAGCAAAAGTGAGAGATACAAAAATTAATATGTTACTACTCCAGCAGAAAACTGGACTGTTAATTAAAACAAAAAGTGAAAAGTTTATTAAAATAGTTCAAAAGAAGGAATGATGTAAGAGTGGATACATGTTGAATGGAAACAGTTGTATCAAATTTCAGACAGTTTTCAACAAGCAGCAAGTTTTTTCTTCTATGGTAGAAGTTACTCATAAATACCCTTTAAAAAAAAAGTTTTATGTAAGAATCAGGAAGTGCACAAATTACTTATTTTTGATCTTACCTTAGGAGGTAGTCCAATTCGATTAAATTTTTTAGCAACTTTTGGCACTTTCTCTAAAGCATATTTTTTTCCTCTTGACTTTGCACGATCTATTGCACTGTAATTAAAGGTCTCGCTGACAAGCCAGACAACCTTAAAATATGAAAGTAAAACACAACTCAGAATTCCTCATTATTTCAATTGTAAATTTGCAGTTAATGTTATGCTCAGTTATAAAAAAATTTTTTAAAAAAAAGAAGCAAGCATCAGGCATTTTCAACAGATAAATTCTCTAGTTTACATATCCCAAACAAAAATGGGAATTTTATGTGCTGATTTTTGCAATTTGCATCTCATCAAAACATGATGCACAAAAGGTATCAGAAAATGCTAGAAAGTGGTTCCAAAGAAGAAATTCAATTCAGATCTCAAATTTATCCATTAAATCAAAAATCATAGTCACTTTTTCTACATCAAATCATTGTGCCTTTGTACTTGCAATAGTTTATAAATGACTTATAAATAACACAGGATATACAAGGCTATCTACACAACCACAGTTCAGAGACTGACAAATATGTTGGCTTTTTTTTTTTTAATTCAGTAATTCATGTGTTTTAACTTTTACCTTGGTTTTAGGTACAACTCCAAGCCCCAGCTTCTCATCCACAAGATAGGCACCAGCTTCAGAGAGATATCCCTGATTTGGAACGAGGCAGCCTCTGCCAAAGCAGCAAGGACAACAAACTTTGTGAAAATATTTGGTCCATTTTGGATTGAGATGTCCATAAGGCTCTTCAGATTTTGGTTTGAACACTCCAATAATTTTCTAAGGTAAATAATATAAAATTAAAATGTAAGCACTTTGAGTTGCAAAGTATTAAAATTAGTTATTTTAAAATACTGATTAAATCCTATCCAGTACATTTTACAGTTGCTCTTTCTAGATTAAGAAATAATAAAACTAACAAAATTGAATTCCAAATAAATTTATCATGAAGCACTTCTTTAGGATTAGTACAAATTCAAAATAAGCTCTTCGTAAGAGAAAATATAAACCCACATTTACATTTTCAAAACATTTTATCAAAATTCAAAAGCACTGCATCTTAAAATATATATATTTATCTTAAGTTCTTAAAAAGGAGGTTTTAAAAGTAGCTTTAAAAACAATTTTCAGCCAACCAACAACTCACTGACCAGCTATTTCAGAGATGTAATGACTCCAGGAAAGTGACAAACATACAGAACACTAAAAATCAACGGATTTGTTTCCTTTTAAATCTATTTTTCTTATTACCCTGAGTTTGAATGGATCAAAATGACCATCAGCCATCATTTACATTAGAGACGCATAGTAAATCGCAAAATTAGTCAGAGCCCTGTGTTCAGTTTTGGACACTGTGCTTCAAATCTGCTAACAAACCAGAGAAAGCTGAAAAAAATGAAAATAAGCACAAAATATGTGAATAATGAAAGACAGTAGGAACAGTGAATGCTTAAGCTAAGAGAAAACTGAGGCATAATGAACTCCAGAATAGGTTGCTATAGAAAAAAAAG
>VXBB01010194.1:476383-489280 GCA_013399915.1 Illadopsis cleaveri | reverse complement strand
CCTCATTATTTCAATTGTAAATTTGCAGTTAATGTTATGCTCAGTTATAAAAAAATTTTTTAAAAAAAAGAAGCAAGCATCAGGCATTTTCAACAGATAAATTCTCTAGTTTACATATCCCAAACAAAAATGGGAATTTTATGTGCTGATTTTTGCAATTTGCATCTCATCAAAACATGATGCACAAAAGGTATCAGAAAATGCTAGAAAGTGGTTCCAAAGAAGAAATTCAATTCAGATCTCAAATTTATCCATTAAATCAAAAATCATAGTCACTTTTTCTACATCAAATCATTGTGCCTTTGTACTTGCAATAGTTTATAAATGACTTATAAATAACACAGGATATACAAGGCTATCTACACAACCACAGTTCAGAGACTGACAAANTTTATTATTTTTTTATTTTTAAATCACAGCATTTGGTATACTACTTTAGTCCAAATCCTAATGTTAGGTTTAGAATTNTTTTTTTTTTTTAATTCAGTAATTCATGTGTTTTAACTTTTACCTTGGTTTTAGGTACAACTCCAAGCCCCAGCTTCTCATCCACAAGATAGGCACCAGCTTCAGAGAGATATCCCTGATTTGGAACGAGGCAGCCTCTGCCAAAGCAGCAAGGACAACAAACTTTGTGAAAATATTTGGTCCATTTTGGATTGAGATGTCCATAAGGCTCTTCAGATTTTGGTTTGAACACTCCAATAATTTTCTAAGGTAAATAATATAAAATTAAAATGTAAGCACTTTGAGTTGCAAAGTATTAAAATTAGTTATTTTAAAATACTGATTAAATCCTATCCAGTACATTTTACAGTTGCTCTTTCTAGATTAAGAAATAATAAAACTAACAAAATTGAATTCCAAATAAATTTATCATGAAGCACTTCTTTAGGATTAGTACAAATTCAAAATAAGCTCTTCGTAAGAGAAAATATAAACCCACATTTACATTTTCAAAACATTTTATCAAAATTCAAAAGCACTGCATCTTAAAATATATATATTTATCTTAAGTTCTTAAAAAGGAGGTTTTAAAAGTAGCTTTAAAAACAATTTTCAGCCAACCAACAACTCACTGACCAGCTATTTCAGAGATGTAATGACTCCAGGAAAGTGACAAACATACAGAACACTAAAAATCAACGGATTTGTTTCCTTTTAAATCTATTTTTCTTATTACCCTGAGTTTGAATGGATCAAAATGACCATCAGCCATCATTTACATTAGAGACGCATAGTAAATCGCAAAATTAGTCAGAGCCCTGTGTTCAGTTTTGGACACTGTGCTTCAAATCTGCTAACAAACCAGAGAAAGCTGAAAAAAATGAAAATAAGCACAAAATATGTGAATAATGAAAGACAGTAGGAACAGTGAATGCTTAAGCTAAGAGAAAACTGAGGCATAATGAACTCCAGAATAGGTTGCTATAGAAAAAAAAGGAACAACACATTTACTGTTAACAAGCCAAAAAATGACAGGCTTAAAACCCAGCAGCAAAGCTGCAAAAAAGGAATCCTTTAGAAACTTAAGTGCAGCTCGAGACTGGAACAGACGGCCAGGTTCTGCAGTCTCCAAAACAGGGTGCAGCTAAAAACAGGTTAGCTAGACATTCCTCAAGAATTATGTTAAAACAATGCTGCTCCACAGCACAAGCATTAAACTGGCAATTTCTCAAGGTGCCTTCGACTTAGGGTTCTATATTTGTTAAACTCAAACCACAGGGTTATCATCACATTAAAATATATAACCTTTCAATTGTCTGTGATAAACTTTGGCCTAGTGCATAAAGTTCACATAATGACTCTTCTGTAGCTCAAGTGGAATGCTCTAGAAATGCTGCATCTTCACCCCTTCTCACTGGACAGTGGCAAGTAAATCAGATTCTTTCTGATAAATACTTAAGGACAACTGTTAAAGAAGCATTTTCACACATTAGTACTTCACTAAATCTTCATGAAAAAAGTGGGTATCTCCATAAGCTAAACACTGCCTGTTGTTGCACCAACACTCAAAGCTGATTCACACTCAGGTCATGAACATGCTTCCTGGCAGTCAGAAACCAGGACTATTCTTCAGTAGCTGCTGATTCAGCTGGATTAGGGAGAGGATCTGACCAGCTGGTTTAGCTTCTAGCGATTTTTCAACCAATTTTTCAAAGACAATCTTACTTTGTCCAAGACTGCCCAAGACTAAGTAACTATAGGAAACTTAATTCATTCAGTTTGAAACAGATACACAAGACACCAGGCATTAGTAGCATCGTCGGTCTCATCCATCTATTTTGATTAATTCCCATTAACTATAAGGAACACTAAGTTACAAAATACCATTATTTGCATTCGTACTATAAAATTAGTGTCCTATCAACAGAGTCAGGAAACAAACTGACAAGAATTCTCTCGGGTTTGGTATGCTGTTAGCTGTGATTCTAAGGTTGCATACTAAACCTTGAACACAACCGGACAGACAAAATTCTACTCAGATCTACACAAATGCAATAAATATTCCATGCAATGTGAGAGGCCAGCATGTTTTTTGAATACTTTACTATTTATTATTTTTTTATTTTTAAATCACAGCATTTGGTATACTACTTTAGTCCAAATCCTAATGTTAGGTTTAGAATTGTTAAAAAGTTATTTTATTTTTTCCTATTGAATCACATGTATTCACCTGCTTAAAACAAAGCTAGCAGCTTTGCATTTCTTGGAAACATTGTGGTGTATTTAGAAGTACATGCCAAATCTTTAATTATCTCTTCTGAATCACTCTCTGGCTAATACTTCCTAGTAAGTGCCCATTTAAAAAAGGAGCTTAGCTCGTTCTATTACCAGCCTGGACTGTACTGTGCTATACAGTCAAATCTAGATGTGGTTTTCAAGGTTTTGCTGAAGTTAGAACCTTGCTAAACTTTGCAGAGCCACTGCTGTTGAGGACCAGAGTAGAACCAAAGAATTCAATCTATACAACAAGCTACCAAAGCCAGTCTTAATTTTGCCAGTCAAAATGAATTTATAGACTAACACTAGCAATTAGTTGAAACTGTCAGGAACATATTGCAGAACAATTTGTAACAGACAATGTCTTTTATTTATTGCTTACACAATGAATAACAAATGCAGAAATTTACAAGCCTTCTGTAATAGTGCTGCTTAAGTACTGAACTCCATTTTAGTATGCAACTATATAATTTTTACCAATAAATACAAAAAGCTAATTTCAATTATGCAATTTGAAGTTTATCTTTCTGATAGAACCAAACCAGCACATAAGGTGGCCTAATGGAAACAGCTTATTTTATCTGTAATTTGGTATTCATTTTGGACAAACACTTCAGAAGGTGACCAGTAAAAAGGCTTAGCACATCTTTAATGAGCTCCTTCCCAGCATAAAAAAGAGGAGATTACTCAAGAGGAATAGGAGAAAGCAAGTGACAGAACCGGTCTGAAGTGGAATGATGCAATACTCAAACAGGATCTGAAATCCATTCTACACATGAAAGTTGCACTGTTGACAAAATTAAGTTTTATCAGACCTTTAATATGGATAGCAAACATAGATAAGTTCTAGAACAAAAGCAAAGAATTAAAGCAAAATTTGAAGTCTGCTAAGCACTCAGTATCATTATTCTCACAGTCCCGTATCCCAAATACTTTCATATTTTGCAATAAATTTTTTCTGAACCATATAAAATAAACAGTCTTCTTTTCTCAATCTTTGTTTCTCTTAAATACTTTCATTCAAATCAGTGACCTGCATAAGGGAGGAGGGCAAGTCACTACTAGAAACTTAACTAGGAACAAAAACAACACAGCAAAAGAAAAGTAAAACCAGTAAGAAAATCATCACATAAGAAACAAGGAGTAATTTGGCCCATCCAAAATACTATGGTTATGTTTATACTAAAATGATATATAAATATTCTCTCACCATCACCAGGGCTCAGTGAGTACCTCAGGCATTTGCTAGTGACCAAAAACCAGCAAAATCAATCTAGATCAGCTTCAGACAAAACAGATTTGCACATATCATATGATTTCTTTTCCCTAGTGATTTCTCTGCTAACTTTCTAAGAATAAAAAAGTCTTGATTGCACAGTATTAAGAAAACTCAAAAAACTTAATCAGTTCTAAAGCATTTTTAGCATGACACTAAAATATTCTTTAGATACATCAAGCACAGAAATTTTGAAAAACCATTGATTCAAACCAGTATTTGACTACTTACATTTTTTCCTATTGCATATTAAGGAAGATACAAACCTACTTTAAAAAGCAGAAAGTTTGTATACATTTGAATATATAAGCACACAACCAGAAAATCTACAAAGATCTACGCTACTAAAAAAGAGAGCAACCTGAAGCTGAAACTCTGAAGAAGTTGTTATATTTACAGCATTGCACGTGATAGCAAGAATCCCACAAAGCCATTACAGAAAGACTTTTTTTTTTCTTCAAGTTCCAAAAAGAGAGAGAGACCCTCCTTTTTATTTTCTCCACCAGAATGAAGGACATCATTACGAACAAATGTTCCCGGAACAAGCATATGAAGTTTTCAGAAGATTTTGAAAGTATGGTTCTGCCACTTTCCACAAAAATAAAATCATAAATTGACATATTTATTTATATTAAAGTCAGGTAACTACTAAAAAAAAAAATCACTTATTCAATAAGGTGTAAAAACTATCACCAGAAAATTGCCATTAAAGCAAACTAAACAACTATGAAAAGTAACTGGTAAAACAGGAATATATATTCTAATGACCAGTAATATGATTAAAAGCTAAACAAAAAACAAGCTACCTCCTAAATGAAAGGGAAATTACAGTTATGGGAATGACAAAAATCTTGAACATGCTCTGAAAACCTAAGCATTCAAAGTGTTCCAACTTCCATTTCCAGCACAACTGGGATCTTTAGGATTAATGAACACCTACATCTATATAAGAGCTAAAAATGGCTGATTGAGCTTAAAATAAAATCAGATGTGACAAATTAACAAAAGTTGAGCAGTTGGAGGTCTTATTTTGTGAAACAGGTCAGTAGCAAAATATTCCTAATTTAAAGAAAACAATGTGAAAGTATGTCTGAGACATCATTTCCTCTTACTAAATAATGTTAACCACATGTTACTTTTCAAGAGAAAGATTCAAGTAACTATTACTTCTCTGTCTCAAAGTAACTTTAGGACACCTCACTGATGATCACTATTCAAGGTACCATTTACCAACTACAGAAGGGAAAACCAAATCTTGCAGAGGAGAAACCAAATTTTCCAGCTAAGATTCAGCAGACAAGTACAAGTTAAAAGGTAGATTTGATGATATCACTCTTCTCATCCATCTACCAATCATATATGAGAAAGGAGACATGACCTAAATAAAAGGCTATCCAAGAAGAAAAGAGAGAAAAATATAGGAGGCTTAGCTAAAGAAAGTTAAACCATGCTGAAATCAGTTCAGTTGGCAAAAATCAATTAAAACACACAGAGAACAAGATTCTGCACAAGGGAATTCCTGGATTGTTTTCAGATGTTTTATTCTTTCCATATTTCTTTGGTGCAGATCATCAAAAACATGATAAAACTGCAGCAGAAATAATAGTTATTTTGCCTTAGCTTATGCAGCAAGGCATAATTAGAAATCTAAGTGTTACATGCATTGATTTTTCCAAAATAAATTTTGGCATACAATAAATTATTAAATAGCTTATTTAAATTAATTTGCATACAGATAGAATTTTTGAATTTCCATTTTCAACTTGCTGCTGATAGTGCATCTGACTTTGCAGTAATATGCTCACCCCTTTTGGATCCTTAGCAAAGTAACTCCCACTGGATCCTTGAGAGATTCTTTCTGGAAAAACTCCACATTCTATAGCTTGTTCTGTTCTCAGAATAAGTTCTGCAAATTCTGGATCATCTAAAAATATATTCATATCTGCAGTATGTCCTGTAAAACAAGAAAGCAACCAGTCTTAAGTGCAACTTGTTCTACAAATTAAGGATAAGCAAGCACACTGATAAGCCAACAGCCTTCCCTGCTGACACCCATCCAACCACAGGCTGAAAAATCTGGTCCATTTAATCAGTACAAGTTTTTCCACTGATTTATCCATGTCTAATCAACTTTTCATTTCAAGTAAATCAGCCAAATCTGCAAAAACAAATCTGAGATTGCAATTGCTGTTTACAATTTTCAAGGATTTTTCTTCTTAATATTTATTTATTAAACAAATCTAAGGAAAAAAAAAGTTCGAAGTTACAACTGTAAAAAAGGCATGAAAATTTTACATATTATTTTTGTGTCCTGTCCATTACCCACTATTAGAAAAGTATTGTACCACTCATTTAAGAGCTTGGCTAACATGTTTATTATCTGTTAAAATACAAGGAAGTTAATGCACAGAATAATCTGCTACATGTAGCACTCACAAGTGGCACCAACACAGCAGTGATGTCCTGCACATCAGAACCACTCCATCCTTAAAACACTGGAAGTGACTTGTAGCATTTCTTTACCTACTGACCAGAAGATGAGGTCTGTGCAGACATTTGTGCAAACTCTAGGACTCTATGCAAGTGTTTAGAAAGACAAAGAGAAAGGAAGGTGCCAGAATACTACTGATCTTTCAATTTTTTAAATATTTCTTGACAAGTTTTGATACTGTAGATTATTATACCTTATTTTAAGGCAAGGATTGTTTCACAAGTTCACTGAGTGCATTCTAATGTGCCTGTGCATTAGGGCTCATTTCAGCATTAACAAACAGCTACGTTATTCCAAATCAAACATTTACAGAAAAAGTTGCTTTGTTCCCATTTCAGCAATTGAAGAAATTTAATATACATCCTTCTGGAATGACAACCTACACAGAATGCATTCAAAAATATACTCCTTAACAGTTTGTGTAGAGTCAAATTAAAAAAAGAGCCCACTATTTTTGTTGCTCAGGACAGTTTTTGAAGCTTTTTAGAACATTAGCACTGGTTTGCATATACCACTTAAAATAGTAAAATGGACTCCAAACAAAAACAGTTAAAAAGCATTAAAATATAGGAAAATCTTAGTATAAGTTGGCAACAAGGAAGAGAAACCTTAAAGCTAATAGCAGATTATTCTTAAGACTCAACAGTTACAGTCCATTGGATCAGAATCTCTTGTAATTATTTGGCCAATATTGCTGTGATAAACTACATGTTAAGACTTTAGAGTAGGACAACAAGAGGGAGGGAAGAGGTTCAAAGGTTTTCTTGTCACAAAGTACTTAAATGAGTTAGGGAAATGAACCAAAAGACCCACAATAAACTTACATTCATGGCAAAAATTACTTTGAATCAGTGGTTCTTATTTTACAGTCAAGCCTCAGCTATCTCCACACATCTACGTTACATCACACAGGTGAGGTCCAACTACTACATATTTTTGTCAGTGAAAGCAAAACCAGGGTTGTGCATCACACTGTTACCAAACAAAGTACAACATCTGTGCTAAGTCATTCTGCACAATTACCTTCCAGATGAAGAAAACCAACAGATAAACTTTGTATTACATGGATTGCAGTTGACTGTGTGGAAGACTCAGAGGTCAGTTTTTAATTTCTGTGCATTTATTCTAGACTCTAGAACCATTAAGTAGTCTTACTGACTGAGGAAATTCTTCAACCATGTATTTTCTAACACAAAAGGTAACTTCAGAAAAAATAAATTCAAACAAACAAGCAAAAAGTTACACTGCATGCTGAAAGAAGAAGAGAGAAATAATTTTTGAAAGCCATTATTTGCTCAGTATTGCTACTGTGCTGCTAAGAAGCATGTTACAACCCTGATGTAGCTGTACAAAAACAATTAGGCTGACAAAGAAACTAGCAGTTTTAAGGAGTTTATAAACCCTCTCCATATGAAAATACGCCATATTAATTGAAGATAGTATTTGCTGAATGTGGCTGGGTTTGGGGTTTTTTTGCATTAGTTTCTTTCAAAAAAGTATTTTAATCAAGTTTTCCACTGAGAAAGCACGTTATGTCACAACTTATTCCCAGTAGTCTCTAAACTTACAATTATAACTAATTAAGGTTTCTCTTGCAATTACTCTTGAAAATTACTCTTCTCATTAAACTCCCACTAAGGAAACAGGGCTCACGCATACACAGTCGAACCACCAAGTTTGAGAACATTTTTCACATTAATTTGGCTAAGGCCCAAGTTTGTGAAGCTGCTATACTGGAATGATGAAGACTTGCCAAAGAAGATACAAATACAATCATCCATGTGTGCACCTCAACCTGTTCTTCCATCAAGTAAGCATAACATGAGTTAAGATAAACTAACACACTTTGCAAGAGTAATATGTACGAACTCCTTCAGCACTAAGCTAGATTCATACTTTTTAAACATTAATATGATTAAAGGTAGTCCCTTTAACCAATTCCACCTTCTATTCAGTCTCCTATTCTGAGCACAGCTCCATTAAGGAAACACTCTGTGTTGCAATAACATACAAGAATAACATCTGGTGCATGTCGGTTCCACCTGACACGTGAACCAATTCTGCACCTTCAAGGGTTACACAAACAGGAAAGGTAAGGACAAGGAAACAAAGGATGAGATGCTGTAATCAGTATCAGTTCTGAGATTTTCTTACACACTTTTGGGGCAGATTCCAAGTAGTACTCTGCATTCACCATCCTAATTGCTTCAGTGGTGCAAGACCCATGGCTCTAGCCTCCACTCTGAAGCAGCAACTTCTTTTGTAAAGTTTCTAAAAATATTTTGCTAGAAGCACTATCTCCTTAACAGATCTTAAGTCTTGTAGGAAAAAGACAGGAAAACTCTAACATTTTAATGGCATGTTTACATTACACATATGGACTTCACTTCAGATCAGTGCTTAAAAGACTAGATTTTTCTGTCTTTACGGCCAAAAAAATAAAAGTTCTCTGTAATTACTAAAATACAATTATTAACACAACATATTTTGTTAAACTTGATGGGTTGGGGGGCGTTTGGATTTTTTTTCAAGCATTCTGTTGTTGCAAAAGAAACAGTGTTGCCAGTCTCTGGCAAGAAATCCTAGCATGTAATTACAACAGCAAAATCAATGAAGAGACAGAACTCCACATATTTCTGTCAGCAAGGCCATCCTAGATGTATACTTACGTAGAAACTTACACAGAATCAGAAAACTTGAAAGTCTAAAGAAAGTAAGCAATAAGTAACACGTGATTGATCATTCTGCCAGTACATTTAGAATTAGATAACGGGCACGCTTATGCCTCTTTTTAAATTAGTAGCTAAGTTCTTGCACTTCTAGAGTTTCACATTTTATGTCTCTCCTCAAGAACTGATTTGAAAATATGAAAAGAAGATAAAATTTTTACGAAAACCGAAACTATGACAGTAGAGCCCACAACTAAAACTCTTAAAGCATGTGATGGTACAAAGTGAGCATATGATTAAAACAAAGAACAAACACAGACTTATTTTTTGTTCAAGATGAAACGATGGAAGTCACAAAAAAGTAATTAGTGGGAAAGGCAAGTCAAATTGAAAACCTGACACTTCTCCAAGTGTTCAGGAAGCAGAGCCGGGCCCACCACAAAACAGTCTTTAAAACATCCAAAGCCACAAGTTTCGAACAACATGACAGAAACAAACAAAGCAGCAGACAGCGAGGGGGAAGAAGTGACAGTGGAGACACTCATGAAGATGTAAACGAATTCGAGCAGCCCTGCTCAGAGAGACAAAGCAGTCAAACTTCCACCCGTTTGCAGCACCTTCCCTTCATTAACATTCAGCGACCCCATACGTCGAGAGAGGTCAACACATCTGTGCCCCTCACCGATGCTGTGCCATCGGACACGGCACATCGAGCGCACTTCAGTTCCGACAGGTATTTTTGTAGCCTCGCTGGAAGGACAGAGCAANCCGTCCCGCGCCTGCGCGCGGCCCCGCGCCCGCCCCGCCACCTGCCTTAAAGGAGCCGCGGCTGCGCCAGCGCAGCGCGATGGGGGCGGCCGGCAGCCGCTGCAAAGCCTTCTCCGGGCCGGCGGCCGGTCTGGAGCTCGGGCGGCAGCTTTCAGCGATGGATGTTTGACAAAAACATCCCTGAAACTCGCCTTAGTTCTACACCTGGAACAGGCTCGCCTCCTCGCCACCACTAGCCATAGCCAGCTGCTCTCCCTCCCCAAACTTTGCACATTGTTCAATACCATCACGGTAACTTCCAAAAGGAAGCCTAAAAACGGTATAAGAGAAAACACTATGAATACATTGCCATTATTTTCATGTCCCCACCCCCATCTACGCGTTATTAATTGGAAGAAAGAGAATACAACTATAACCCCAACATAGTGCCTCAGATTTCAGCCTGGATGTGTTCTCCCAATCCTGTCTATAGAAGAGGAGGTTTCCTCAAATTTTGGTGAAATATCAGAGAAAGATACTTGTATTAGATACTTGCACAGAACTGGGATTGTGGGTTATACTGGGAGCAAATCCGTTCTTAGCTAAAAATAGTAATTTTATATATTTATTATTCATTATTCTCGTAGTTGAGACAATGGTATAAGAATTTAACAGGTGCATAACCTGGATTACAGGAAAAACAAATCACTTTTCTTGGTTACTGACAAAATATAACCTTACTGAAATGCTGGACTTGTGTTTGTTTTGTCTAGGGTTGCCTGTTAGCCAGTGGACTTTGGAATTAAGCCGAGTGTAATTTACTTATGTAACTACTAATATCTGTAATATTTGATAAAATCTGTTCACAGTTGCATTTCTATTCCTTTCTATTAAAAGTGAACTCAGTCAGCTGTGACTCCAGATGAATAGCCATTTGATCCCTAGTAAACACATATATGAAGGTTACAGCAACTGGATGTAATTTTCTGTACAGAAAATTATACAGACGTTAATTTCTGTGTGAAGCAAACAAAAAGGTCAAACTAAAAGGAAGAAGTCTGACATTTTTCTCAGCAGCCTCTTAAGTAATACTGCACCTCCCTTTAGCTACAAGTGAGTTGTGGCTGTTTCAATAATGTTCCATTGAACAGTCGATTTATGAGCTTCTAAAATAATTGAGAATTCATTCTTTTGAAAAAAAGAAACAAGAAATAACTCATTAGTTACTTTATAGAAAGGCCTGGGTTGGAAGGGACCTTAAAGATCATCTATTTCCAACTCCCCTGCTGTGGACAAAGATACCTTCCACTAAAGCAGGTTGCTCAGACCTCCACTGAACCTGGCCTCATGCACTTGCAGAGACAGGGCATTCACAACTTCTGTGGGCACTCTGTTCCAGTGTCTCACCAGCCTCACAGCAAAAAATAGCACAAAACCTTATTTTTCCTGGTTTATGCCTCCATCTGCACATATTATTGTATTTCTAAATGCAGTCAACTGGTACTTTTCATCTTCTGTTTCAATAAGAATTCTGTAACTTGCTCACAGGTCTTGATCTAACAGAGCCTTTACACTGTCTCACTCTTCAGTAGTGCAGAGTTCAAACACCACGAGAGCTCATAATTAAAAAAAAATACACACTACCATCATAGTAATTAACAAACCATTAATTTTAATTCCAAATAGCTAATACTCTTCAATTAGCCACCTGGATTAAAATTACTAATAATTACATCACGTAAATAAGATGGGTCATTTTCCTCATGCTAAAGTTTTTGTCCCTCTCCCTCTAACCAACAGAGCAGACTTTGTCATCTGCTTGTATGTATTTGAGCACTATGTCGAAACACGAGTGGAAGGGACAGAAGGAGAAAAGGGGAATACACTCACAATCGCGCGCTTATCGCTTTCGGTGAGCGCCCTCTTGTGATACAGACCAGGAGGAGCAGCTGCTCCGCCTTCATAAAGCAGCAGGAACACGACACATGCAGCAACGCGGGTGACTGCGGACACCGCGGACAGGGAGAGTTTAACTTGCAGAGCTCTCTTCTGCTCAAACGGCTAAGAAACTGTGTTAATTATAGTATGAGCCAACAATTCAAACAGGTGCGTAAGATTACTCTGTCAAAACGCCCAAAAGACCCTAAGCAGGCTAACTAAACTTACAGAAACGGGACGGTCGCTACGTACACTTCACGCGCCAATTAGCCGTCTGTGCTTAAAACTGTAAAACAGAACAATCAGATTAGATTTCATAAACAGATTTCAGCTGACCAGGTACAAGCTGGTTATAATTAAACATTTGAACAAACACACCGCGTACTTGACGCCCCTCTTCAAATTTTTTACATTCCCTACTGGTTATTTCAAGGAGGCAAATGGGAACCTGCCAGACCCGCGGCCGCCTGGGGGCAAAGGACAACGACGGCGGCCAGGTGCCCGTGCTCCAGGGAAGCTTTCACCTGCTGAGGCTTTACTGGCAGTTCCTAGTTTAAAGGTGCAAAGCCTGGCTCAGATCTCCGGCTGTTTTTTCCCAAATTGTGTAAAACATAAACAACAAATAAAATAAAAACTAGGTCTCGCTGGGTAATATGTCTTTGTCCCTGTGATGCAGTTTTGGGCTACGCTCCCAGCCCTAGCAGGCTGCTGCCATTCCCTGAGAATCGTCCCACAAGCACCTGTGCCCACAGACACGTTCCGAGGAGCAAAGGACGCCCTCGGCCCGGCGGGAACAGCGGGGAAGAACACAGCTGTTCTCAACAGCCTAATACTAAACCCTGCAGGGCAGGGAAAACCAGCCTACGAACAGGCTCTTCCCAGCCCAGCAGACTGGGTTCTGGCGAGGCGCCTCTCGCAGCGGGACGCTGTCTGTGACAAACCCTAAGCTCAGCCCCGCTCCTCTGCGGGTCACCTGCACTGGAGGCGGCCCAGCCCCGCCCAGCGGCCGGGAAGGGCCGGGCGGGGCGGTCCCGGCGAGCGCCGGCCGCTGC